>OY755188.1:12026083-12272065 GCA_963576735.1 Bedellia somnulentella
TCACGTCCCGGTCGGCGCCCGCCGCCCGCCGCCGCCGCGCGCTGGACTGCGACGCGGCGCCGCGCGGCCAGTGCTGCCGCCAGACGCACTACGTGTCGTTCCGCGAGCTGGGCTGGGACGACTGGATCGTGGCGCCGGAGGGCTACCACGCCAACTACTGCCGCGGCGCCTGCTCGCGCTCGTTCTCGTTCGCGAACAACCACGCGCAGGTGGCGGAGGCGGCGCGGCTGGACGCGGGCTCGTGCTGCGCGCCGCTGCGGTTCTCGGCGCTGTCGCTCATCTACTTCGGGGAGAACGCCAACATCATCAAGCGCGACCTCCCCGAGATGGTGGTGGAGGAGTGCGGCTGTCCGTAGCCGCTCCTCGCCCCGCCCCGCCTATCGCTCCGCTCCGCTCGCGCCCCTCCCTGCCGCTCTCCAAGCCGAGTTATCCGAATCGATTATAAATAATACCTATTCTTGACTTGTGTAATATTTTGTTCCTCGCGTTCGAAAGACTATAACCTAAATCGAATAATAAATAAATAATTTAATACGCTGTTTTATTTCGCCGTTTTGGTGATCGCTTGTAATTATTGTAAACTGTATTATAATAATTATTATTATGATAATAAATCGACTTTTTCATAATTATTATATGTGATTTTATTGCTGCGAGATAATCCTCCCCCAGTTTGTAGATGGATATAAAGATCTTGTTTACGAGCGTAGTCAGACTGGCGGGCGCCGGTACACGCGCTGTCACACTTTTACCACAATGATCGATTCCACTTTTTTTAGATATCGATTCCACAGGTTGAATGTAATTTACAACAATAATACTAACAATATATACGACTTTCCTGCACAATATCGTACATCCATTACACCCTGTTTATTTGAAATAGTATTTGTTGTGTAGTGGATATTGTTATGTATTGTTTGGTGATGTTGGAATCTATCACCAACAACCTTAATTTTACTTTCTTTTCCCCATAAAACTTTAAAAATTTACTGAAGAGTTTCTTATTATGAAGCTCTGGCTCTTCTTTTTAGGGATATATATAGCCGTTAGCATATGTATGTATGTTTTGACTTTAAATAGTTCTGTAGCATCTCATCTTGAGAGGGTTGTGTGAATCATCTAAGGGTAGTAAGCCTGCCCAACATCAACGATCCTGTTTTATAAACGTGGTAAAGAACTTTTTGTCGCCTTCTTCTCTTTACAAAATTATTAGCACAGTGACGGTAAAAAGTTAGTTTTAGTTTAATTGAAGTTGACTTACCTAATGTAATTTCACTATTATTTAATCTAAATGTATTCCGTAGTTTCTGGAATACCGGATTAAGCAGCATTTAAATTGTATATGTACCTATGTAAGAATGTGTAAATATTTTTGATATTACAAATAGGGCCTAAAATATGCATACTCAAGACTTCAACGTTCACGCCGTATATCCGCGAAGGGGTGGCAAAGTTACTAATACTTCTGAACATCATGTGACAATGTCACCCACGTTTTGGTGGGACAGTATACCCACCTGATAGGGTGCAGGCCTACCGCCGTTATGTACGAATACACTTATATGTTTCCTTACGAAACCATTGACAAACATAATAAATAAATAAATTAACAACACTCATACGACTTTAGAAAATACAAAATTGAGTTGATTTGAACTTGCACCTGTTGCATGCAAGATAGGCGGATGTTCGTGTTCTATCCACAGAGCTATCACGGCCGTAATTAATAAATATATATACTTCCTTAAATCCCTATAGCGTCTTCATAAATTCCTTCGACCTGTCAGAGATTCTGGCATCTTATTTTACAGCTTATAGTCCAAGATCCCATTGCATGCAGAGCTCATGGCGGTTGGGGCTCGAAGTTTGTGGACCGAGGACATTTTGAAAGTTGGGTAACCAATGTATGAGCGCCAGGACCAACCCATCTAGCACGAGCAACATTTTAACTATATAACGCGTGGTATAAAACAGCCATCTTTTTTGCAATTACATAGTATCATAGTCCATGCGACATGATAGTCCAGTGGGTAGAACACCCGCCCGAATACAGAAGGGCGTGAGTTCCAATCCTGGGTCGGGCCTACACCAATTTGTCAATTGTAGCTCAGTGGGTAGAATACCTGCGTATTAAGTAGAAAAGCATGGGTTCAAATCTGGAAACAGACCTACACCGATGTCTTTTCTAAAGTCATACCAATATGTGTCGTTTATTTAAAAACTAAAACTAAAAAATAGTTAAATTTTAGTTCCAGTTAAATAGGTATTTCCAACCGCATCACCCAATTTGAAAATAAGTATCCTTTTTTTGTCAATGGGAAATTTCTAATGTATCCGACGTTACCAGGCGGGGCGACGAATGTATGTCTGACTCGTACCGACTAAAACTCCATGGTGGCCCTCTTTGGTGCTTTTGATGCGGGATTAGTAGTAACGCCCCTGGCAATTTACCACTAATCCCCCGCACCACGCCTCTCGGAGGAATTGAAGTTCCCCACTCCCCTCTGTTCTTCCTCATCACTTATGTCCTCGGATTTTTACGGAAGGTATACTTTTTTATAGAGGTTTGCTCCTCGCAGAAAAACCTACACCACGGCAAGACCCTCAGCCCTGGAAGTGCAATACTGCCAAGGTTGAGAGTTCCCCTCTTACTCCCGTTCCCTCTGTACACGACGAAAGGAAACGAGAGCAGCCCATCCCTTGATTTTTCAACGAGGTTTTCTCCGCTCCTAGACCGCTTACTGCTCACTCTGAAAACAGAGGACAGAAGCAGACCCTCAGTGTATTGGCTTTACCACAGGCTGGATTGCTCGAGGTTACTGAGCGCCCACATCATAACAAGGCTCAACATATGGGGGAAAATTAGAATCCTACCTGCATCAGTAGCATGAGGCATGTGAGAGCGTGTATATCACATGAGAAGTGAGAAATTGACAGATTGCTCATACCAAATCAGTCAGTATCTCACTTCTCACATGACATAGTCGCTCTCACACACCTCATGCTACGGTGGCTGATGGTACGCGGTATTATTGAAGATTCGCTAACTGATTTAAAAGATTCAACATGGACAAACAGATTAGACATAACAAAGAAGATGTTTCCATAAATTTTAATAAATTACAAATTTAAATCGACAATTCAACGTAAAATTTCCGAAATGCCGAAAAATGTGCCAAATATTTATTGATTTGCGCCAACTTATAGTTTATTAGGTATCCCATAACTTTATTTAATTTCTTTTCCTTTCAGTATTTTTGGCATTCAAATATTATTTTATGCTACCATCATTGTTGCCAAATAAAAAATGTGTTTGTCATCAAGTGGCGCCGGTGCGTCGCGAGTGTCTCCGCAGTATCCCCGGCCGGATCGATGGCGGGCCAGACAAACCGGCGCCGCCATCTTTAACCGGAAACTAGCTGTCAGATACGCCGCGATCACAACAACAAAAAACAACAACAGAACTGTATGAATGATAGTCAATTTTAATTGACGATAGATAATATTGATTTATATTTTTTTTGTAACAGTGATATAAGAAATTTTTTTCGCATGTCCTAATTTATCATTTTCTTTATATGATGTTTTGCCTCCTTTCATCCCTCTTCCTACTAATTTTAAATGTTTACTTTGTTTTGTATATACCCCATTCATTAAAGCTTTGTGTCATTTCATCAAGGTCCATAATATAAAATTATAATGCATTCTTTTTGTTCATATTGTTAATTTTGTAGTAAATATTTTGTTGTTAATATTTATTTTATTTTTCAACCATGAATGATCAATGAGTGTTTCAAAATTTTCTTAACTTTTCAATATGTGTTTTCTTTTCACTGGACGTTGGCAAAGTTACTGTGTTAAAACACGGTCAAAGGCCATTGAAGAAAAATTGAATTGAATTGATATAAGAAATAAAAAATAAATGAAGAAAAGAAAAATCGAGAGATTGCGGGTTCGATTCCCGCCTGTGTCGAAATTTTACTTTCCTTTATTTATTCTTTATTTCTTAGTAATAATCCCCACATGAGGTTTTCATGAACAAAAAGATTTAAAATAGTGATATACTTAAAAAAAAGGATTGATGAAATAAAAAAAGGTTATAAAATAAAAGTATTGTTAAATCTTTTAAATCGGCCCGTAGACGAATCAAACTATTTCCCAGTGTAGTAGTACTGTTAGATATATTGTTTTTGTAATACACCCATCCAACTTGTTTATAAAGCGCGAGGGATTCGTCAGGAACGTACAAAGTATGTTTTCTCCTGGTTACCATGCCTACAAACCAGAAGTGTTCTTCTGTGACTGTGATGAATGTGAACTGATCGTTAATTATGCGATCAAAGAAAACAAAAGAACGAAATTTTGTTAGTTTTATTTAATAACTTGACTATTTAAAAGCATCCTCTATTTTCAAGCTACTTTGCATCCGTCACCTGGGTAATGTATCCTTCATTTTTAATATTTGACAAAAAAAATACTTCTCTGTTATTAAAATACCAAACGAATTCATTCTGAAGAGCGAAGGTAATATTATTGGAATAACAAAACTCTTTATATTTTAAAGAGATTGGAGACCTAAAAATATATACGGTTGTGAGAAATAATACAACTGGAATTTAAAGAGGATTACAGGTCACGAATAAAATATTATGTGCCTTTCCAATGGTCCTATGACGTATGAGTTGTATGTTTAGGTATATTTGATTACTTTTTTCTTCACAGTTACTATACAGAGATATGGTATGTTTGTGTGTTTGTCCGTGTGTTAGAAAGAAGAAATAGACATTAAGAAACAAAAATATACAGATGTGCCGTGTAGTGCCGGCTTTAAATGTCACTACGCCTTTCTATCCACATAAGCCATAAAATAATATGGAAGATTCTGCAGTCCAATGAATTTTCAAGTTTAATATGTTACAAAAATTTATAAAACTTTATCGTTGGATTAAACTCCGCTGCCTTCGCTCCGCGACCTTTATTATAACATATTAAGCCAAAAAAAGCCGTTTAAATTAAAACAAAATACGCTTGCACTCCCTAGAAGGGGTAGCCAGAGTTTCAGAACACGAAATTTGTCAGCCACTTTTGAAGAAAATTGTGAAAATTGTGTGTAGTACTTTAAAAACTCGCATTTGAATCATTTCTAATTAAAAAGTGAAAAATAATTCATAATATAAGCTGGAATTGTAGTATAACTGTGAAAAGGCGTGGATATCTCGATAGACGAAAAATATGGCACAGAGGGGATCCCCGAAAAACAACCGTGATAGCCCAGTGGGTAGAACACTCGGTTATCGTGCAAACGACTAGTGTTCAAATCCTGGGTCAGGCCTACACCAATTTGTCTTTTCTAAAGACATATGTGTGGTTAATTTATCATGGTTGTTAACGGTGAGGGAAAACATCGTGAGGAAACCCACATGGCTGAGTTGTACTTAGTCATGTGACAGTGTATTCGTACAAAACGGCGATAGGCCTGCCCCCTATGACGTGAGTACACTGTCCATGCAAAACGTGGGTACTCTGAACACCAGGTGAAAAAGTCACGTGATGTTCAGAAGTATTAGTACCTCTGCCAACCCCTTCGGGGATATTCGGCGTGAACGTTTATGTTATGTATGTTATGTTATGTTATGGGATCCCCGTCTAGGAATTTGTAGCCGTGAGTATTGGTGTATGTTGTTTGAATTATAACAACCTTTTTCTCTTAGTATAATTCTTGTAGCAGATCAAAATTCAAAAAGTCATTCGAAAGCATAATCCTTAATAATATCATTTTAGTTAGAATCATAAACAATATATTCGCATAGGTTTATTGCCAATGAAGGTTCTAAATATTAAAAGTAAAAAGTCAAAAAAATTAAAGTCACAAGTTTAAATTTACTGATGTTTCCGTTGCTTTGAAAGGTGCTCGTTAAGAACAGAACCCATCACCAAAAACCCTTTGTTTCAAAATGTTACTCCCACAGAACTTCCAAAAGTGGCTGAGGAATTTCTTATTCTGAAGCTCTGGCCAGCCCTTCTATAGCTGTAAGTATTGAGAATATATTGATTGATCATGAAAAGTTTCTATTGATATGTTCTGAATTATAGGTGTAATACTTTGAAAAATACATTAATACACCGCTTGTCGTGCAGACGATGAGGGTTCAAATTCCGGGTCGGGCCTACCAACACCAGTCAGTTTTTTCTGAAGTCATGCGTGTGGTTAATTTATCATGGAAAACATCGTCAGGAAACCCATATGGCTTTGTTCTACTTAGTCATGTGACAGTGTATTCGTACAAAACGGCGATGGGCCTGTCCCCTATCACGTGAGTACACTTTCCAAGGAACGTAGGAATCTGAACACCAGTGATAATGTCACGCGATCTAGAAGTATAAGTACCTTCTGCCAACCCCTTCGTGGATATACGGCGTGAACGTGAGTTGAGTTGAGATTAATAAACCTTCTTATAAACTTATAATTAGAAAAGACGTGGGCGAAGTGTGGGCGCTAAATTGTCGTACTCAAACGAATAATGAAAAGCGAAAATATCACCACATGGGCCTAAGCTTTCAATTGAAAATATTCATGTAGCATAAACAATAGGTGAAAATTAGCTTCAAAATATCAGAAAGCGAATTTAAAGTACCAAAGATGACAATTTAGTATTCTGTGGATTTTGTAGTAGCGAGCATAGGCGGGTAGTAATAATTTTGGAGAATATGTTGAAGTGCTATAAATTATACTATATTGTGTTTTCATCGTCTTAAATGATTTATCATAACTGCCAATATATATTATGATCGGAGTTCAATTTAATCTAGGTATAGGCATCAAAGAATACTAGGCGTATTTTTTATATAAAATTATTTTTTAAGTTCTAGTGGGCGAGATAGAGAAAGGAATGTTAAGGTGGTTTGGGCACATAGAGAGGATGGATGACAGTAAATGGGTAAAAGAGATCTATAGAGCCAACGTGGAAGGTAATGTGAGTAATCCTCTACAGTAGGACGACCACGGAGGACACACATGGACCAAATAGAGTGTGTGCTCAAAAAGTCCGGCGTCCGAAGTATGAAGAATAAAAGAGCATGTATGAGAAGAATGATGAATGTAACAGAAGCAAGAGAGATTTGCCTAGATTGTACAAAGTGGCGATCTACCTACAGTCTCTGCCTACCCCAATGGGAACAATGGGCGTGAGTATAAGTAAGTAAGTATTTTTTAAGTTTTGTCCCCTAAGAATCTGAATCCGACGATCTGAATACACTTGTTTGTCCAGGAAAAATAGCTTTTCATTTCAATCCAAAAAAAACATTTTCTTCCTACTCTGAAAAAAACTGTTTATTGCTGCCTTTTACTCTTCGTTATAAGTTAAATATGTGCTAGACTCGAAGTTCTTTTTTGAGATTTAAAGTAATCATTAGGGGCTAGGTCAGGGCTGGATGATCGATTTCATCAAATCGGCAATCCCGCACAGCTTGTGAACAGTCGTGCAGAAGTATTACACTTGCGGAAAATTTTCTTCGTCTCTTTTCTTCAGTTGCCTTGTTTAAATTGCGTAGGTTGTTAGAGTGAAATGCGTCAAAAATACTCTCACTTTTTTTCGTGTTCTCAATTTATAAGATGCTCTGGGAATCTGGAAAAGCCGACTTGAACTTTTTCGAAGGGACTATTCCCTTTTTTATGCCACTGCATAAACTTTTGCTTTCTCTCAGCATCATAGTGATGAACCCACGTTTCATCACCAGTAACAATCCGATCATAGATACTTTGCGGATTTCACCACAGAGAGAGCTTCAAAACCTCCTTCAAACCTTCAACTTCAATTTGTTTCTGAAGCGCTGTGTGTGTGCATTCGAGGGGCCCATCTTCCACTTACCTTTGATAAATTCAGATGGTCAGGAAGGATAGTGTGAATGGTACCCGCAGATAGGTCGTTTCTTTTTGTTATATTTTGAATCTTGCACGGGCTTGTTCGACTGTGAGTTTTTAATTTTTAGTACGTTTTCGATAATGGCGCCATTAGCTTCTACTTTTTGACTCTTTCCTTGTTTTGTGAAGAACTATATCACAACGCGATGATCGTTTATTTCATCATTGTTTCAATCATCCTAGTTGCTTTTATAACAAGTTTATAATAAAAAACATAGCCAAAAAATCACTCGAAAAGCCCCAATAACCTTAGTCGCCTATTACTTACACCTACCCTATGTAATGATATTCTATCAATTTTTCTAATACTACTTACTATAATGTCTACCTAAATCATTACTTAAATTATTATCGAGTTGCGTAGGTTCGACTGAGAATGGCATCACCACAATTCTCCCCGTGGGTGTTCTGAAGATATGACTAAGGGTATTCGGGATTTTTAAGTGATTATTAGGTGATGCAATTCGAATTCTGTCACAAAAAAAACTTATTTTTATAATCTTTTCCTTATTTAACATACATACATATACTCACGGCTATAAATCCCTAGAAGGGGTAGCCAGAGCTAAGGAATTAGAAATTCCTAAGCCACATTTGGAAAATTGAGTGGGGAAAGGATGGTAAAGTAAAGGTTGTTGGTGATGGGTCTCCAGCCGCATCGCCCAAAATCCCTTAAAAGCCCCAATACCGTTAGTCGCCTCTTACGTTACACCCATCGGTAGAAACGGGGTAGTGCTATTCTAAGCCGACACTACACGGCAATTCCTTATTTAACTTCCACTTTTTATAATTCTAAATCTCTGGCTACCACTTCTAGAGATTTATAACCGTGAGTATATGTGTATACATGTGTATTCGGCTTTAATTTAAATAACACTAACTGTCTATGTCATGTGATGTTCAGAAGTATAAGAATAGAACCTAATTCCGCGGCACTGAAACGTAAAGATTATCTCTTTACACAATCTTTCCCTTCGAACTGCCTTACTAACTGAGAATTATAGGCGTGAACTTATACAGTGCGTATATAAATAAGTTTTTAAAAGAACTTTCTTCCGAACAACGCACATGTGAATCTTAAGTGTGATGTGACCTTAAAAGCAGGTTGTATGGGATTTAGAAAGTGAACGCTGTCTCTTTCTGACCTTCATAGTTTTATACTTTCCATTTCTTTCTATCATCAAGATGCGCTTAGTATTGCTTGCCATTCATTCGCACATAGTCAGAGAAATCATACTTATACATCGTTCGATTTAATGTGGTATTTTTTGTATAATATGATTATAAAATAATAATAAATAGTTAAAATTTAAGTGCTAAGTTAAATATTTAAACCTATAATGGAAGTTCAAGAAAGTGAGGTAAAACCTTTTGTATATTTTGTAGCTGCGAAGTATCGGCTTAAAATAGCACTAACCTAATAATTTCTAAGGATGTCGTAGGAAGCGACTTAGGGTTATGGAACGACTTTTTGTCTTGATTGGTGAAAAAATTGTTGGACGATGTGGCTGGAGCGAAGATCAACTCTACCTATGTAAAAGATTTTGTGCTTACATTTGAACTCTAAAAGCAGCGAAGAATTTCTATCTCTAAAAATCTGTCAACCCCTTTTTGGAATTTATCGTCTATGAGTAGATATGAGGGAAGACAAATAATATTTTCCCTCTAAAAATACAGTATGTTGGCGCCAAGGATGAGATAAATAGATAGGTATTTAATAAAAAATATTTCTAAGTAAACAAAACAAGAGCAGTTTTGAGTTTTCCTACAGAAAAATGAATTATCTTAGTTTACCATGCATTCCCATTAGAGTTGGTAGGGTATCGATAGTCACTATGTACGATCCTGACACAGATAATTCATTGTTTTAGTTTACATACATACAGCCAGAGCTAAGGAATCAGAAAAATTCCTCAGCCACTTTTGGAAAGTTGAGTGGGGAAAAGATGGTAGAATAAAGGTCGTTGGTGATGGGTCTCCAACCGCATCGCCCAACAATTCCTTAAAAGCCCCATTACCGTTAGTCGCCTCTTACGTACACCCACCGGGAGAAAATAGGTAGTGCTATTCTAAGCCGACACTACACAGCAAATGTATTATTATATTATATGTTTACATAATGTATTATTTTAATGTACTATGTGTGTATTTTTGTGTGTCACATGAAAAAAATGAGTTATTTCTACTACTGCAGGAAGTACTCTGAAATGGCTCGACTGGTTTTGATGAAAAAAAAAATTGTTAGGTTTTATGGTGAGAGGTCTTAAAATTAATTTCTACTTCCAATTCTCTTCTCCTATTTTGATCGCGAATATTTCGTGTGTGTAGTCACCAATAATATATTTTTAATACTAACATGCTCCTTTATTCTTCTTGCTTTGGCATATCATAATATTTATTTTCAAAATTAAGCACCGAAATGAACGAACGAATGCCCTTTCTATATTATATAATATTATATTATATTAGTCTAATCCATATTTATAAGGAAACATCAAAATAATTTAGTAAAATATTTTATATTCTGTATAGCTTTTTATCTATTCTATTCTATACTTATAATAAATCTGTAGAGAGGTCAATTCTGTACATGAAATATATTTTCAAAATAACCATCAGGTGGTGATTAGGGATCGATACTGATGCCAAAAATGCAATCAGTAAAATTTTTGTCTGTCTGTCTGTCTGTCTGTCTGTCGGTTTGTATGTTCCTTATGGAAACAAAAACTACTCGACGGATTCTAACGAAACTTGGTACAATTATTTTTCATACTCCTGCGCAGGTTTTTGTGTACTTTCCAGCAGAGTAGTAAAGGGGAATTTCGGGAAATTTTGGGAAAACGGGAGAAGTTACTCCATTTTTTAAGCTTCCGTCGCGTGTGCAGCCTTAATGGTTAAACTTACATAGAAATCATGTATGACGGAAATATTCTTCATAAAATTATCTAAATGAAAAATTCTCAATAGTTTATGTCTATCTTTTACGGTTGACTCACAATAACACGTGTAATTTTTGATAGCTTAGCAGTTCGGAACATTCTGATTATATTTGTTTACTCTTACGTTTGTAAACCTCTTACTCATTCCTAATTTTAAAAAGGTAACATTATTACCTATTCAATAAAAAAAGAATCATAGAAATCGGTAGACAAACACCGAAATTATACATAAAATAAGCCATCGCGCCCGTGCCCAAAACCAAATCTTTACTAATTTACATATAACATACTAGATGGCGCCAGTAGTTGCATCCTACATCACGTAATGATTTATTTTTAGATTGTTATAAATACTTCATAGCGTTTTATTCCAAAATTTACTATTAAACGGAAATACTTAACCGTTCATTAAAGCGCATTCCAAATCACCAAACTACACTGTTTAGGGAGTGCTATAAATTTAATAAAGAAACCTCAGATATTTAAAAAAACAACGCTACCCGTGCGAAGCTGGGACGATCCACCAGTTCTTCTATATAAACATACTAGCAGCCCGTCCCGGCTTCGCTCGGGCATAAATTATCAATAACATTTTGTTTTTTATTTTATTACATGTATTATTATTTAAATATATTTTTTTTAAGTTTTAAGCTAAGTTATATTTTTTTGCTATGTAGTGTCAGCTTAGAATAGCACTACTCCATTTCTTCCGGTGGGTGTACGTAAGAGGCGACTAACGGTTTTGGGGCTTTTGAGGGATTTTTGGGCGATGCGGTTGGAGACCCATCACCAACAACCTTTATTTCACCATCTTTTCCCCACACAACTTCCAAAAGTGGCTGAGGAATTTCTGATTCCTTAGCTCTGGCTACCCCTTCTAAAGATTTATAGCCGTGAGTATATGTATGTATGTATGTATGTTATATTTTTTTGTATTTATATTTAGATATATTTTTTTATTTTTCATAATGAGTAATTACATAGAATAGCACTACCCCGTTTCTACCGATGGGTGTACGTAAGAGGCGACTAACGGTATTGGGGCTTTTAAGGGATTTTTGGGCGATGCGGCTGTAGACCCATCACCAACAACCTTTACTTTACCATCCTTTCCCCACTCAATTTTCCAAATGTGGCTGAGGAATTTCTAATTCCTTAGCTCTGGCTACCCCTTCTAGGGATTTATAGCCGTGAGTATATGTATGTATGTATGTATGAGTAATTATATCAAAAGCCATTCAATTTATAGAGTTAGAGCTTCCCTGTAAACAATATTTGACGTTGTTGTATTTTGGGGCAGCAAAATAAATTGATGTTCAGGAGCTCCCACCCGCGACAGGCCAACGTACAGTTGACCGTGAGTAAAACAATTCTTTCGCAGGTCAATCCCTACTAATTTGAAGGTTTGGCCTTGGGACTTATTAATTGTTAAAGCAAAAGATGTTTTAACCGGAAATTGTAGCCGTTTAAATGGAATTGGCAGATCAGTTGGGATCATCGGTATCCTCGGTATATGAGCTAATTGACCGGCTGCTGGGCCAGTGATAATAGTCGCTACAATTAAATTTTGCTTTAACTCTTTGATAAGCAGCCTCCCGTACCCCTTCGTGACGCCTGCAACAACTTACTATGCATAGCTAATCGAGCGGAGTTTTATCTATTTTTTTAATTCGAGATAACTTTCGAATGGAATGTTCGAATCGAATAATTAAAAAAGTAATATAAGGGTATTGAAGTAGTCTGAAATAATATATACGTTTTTTTATAAGGATTACATAGGTATAAATAAAGAGCCTTTTCTAAAGCAGGATTTTAATTTAATTTTTAAATAATTTTATATAATGACGCTTGTTGTGAGATAACTATAATAGTTAGAGACATGCAGTCGGGGCATTTTTTTTAGATAATGATGTGTTCTATAAAATTGTAGCACATAATTTTATTCTATTGTCAATAGTTTTCGCAGCGCACGCGATGTAAGGTTTTTTTTTGGTATTTCTTTAACACCTTGGGTTACAATTTTGAAGTTTACGTAAGGATCCCTAATTTTTTTGAAAATAAAATATAGCTTATGTATGTCACTCGGGAATAGTGTAGCATCAAAACAGTGAAAGAATTTTTCAAATCCGTCCAGTAGTTTTGGAGCCTATTCAATTCAAACAAACAAACAAAAAATCAAACCTTTCCTCTTTATAATTAGATAAACATAAACATAAACGTTCACGCCGTTTTATCCCCGAAGGGGTTGGCAGAGGTACCAATACTCCTGAACTCACATGGCAAGCGCCATCTAGTTTCCAGAGAAGGTACCCACGTTTTGCTTAGACAGTGTACTCACGTGATAGGGGACAGGCCTATCGCCGTTTTGTACGAATACACTGTCACATGACTAAGTACAACTCAGCCATGTGGGTTTCCTCACGATGTTTTCCCTCACCGTTAGCAACCATGATAAATTAACCACACATATGACTTTAGAAAAGACAAATTGGTGTAGGCCCGTCCCAGGATTGGAACTCACGCCCTTCTGTTTTTCGGGCGGGTGTTCTTACCCACTGGACTATCATGTCGCTGTTCTTCTATATCTATTTTCTATTTATAGCAACTCAAGAACGGACGAACCGTTTTGGCAAAAAATTGGTAGAGAGGTATCTTAGAACCAGGAAAAGGACATGGGATACTCTTTATAATATTAAAAGGAGGGAAGATTTTTTTGTATGTTTCTATGTCGGTGATGAAAAGAGTCCTCGATTACTTAACCGATTTAAAAAATTCTTTCACCAATAAAAACATAAAAAATTAATCCTTACCATTTAATTTCAGATTAATCATGACAAGGAAGAAAAAAATAAAGATGGAGGAGATACCAAAAACGAGATAAATAACAACAAACATTCACAAACCCCATCACGAGACGACAGAAAAATATTTATATCGATTTGTATAGTTGGAATAACTCTAGGACTAGTGTTACAAAATTTAAATAACCAAAGAATACAAAAGTCAACAGAAGTGACAGAAACTAAAAAATATTGGGTATACTCTAGAGATAAAGATGTAAATAATAGAAATGGCTTACTAAAACATGTTCATTTAGTTTTAGAAAGATACGGATACAAAAACAGTACAAATACTACATCATGGAATTTACTATGGGCCCACGATTACCCATTTCGCAGTCTATATCCTAACCTCCATAGATTGAAACCGTACCAGAAAGTCAATCATTTCCCTGGTTCTGGATTTATTACGAACAAAGTTGATCTAGCTACAACCCCATCTAAATACATTCCAAAAGCATACCGACTTCCAGCGAATAAAGAAGATTTTTTAAAATACGCAGCTGATAACCCTAAAGCGATGTTTTTAGAAAAACACAATCAACATAGAGGAATATTGCTGAAAAACGTTTCAGATATAGATGTCACAAGTGGAGACAGTTTTGTACAGGAGTACATGCAAAATCCGTTTTTGGTGGATGGATATAAGTTTGACATTGGCATGTATGTTGTTGTCACTTCTGTGAATCCACTCCGGGCTTACTATTACAAGGATGCATTATTTAGGTTTGTGTATTTTATTAATAATTAAGTATATTATAAATCATTTACTTTACAATATTTTCCTTACTAAACTTCGAAAAGCTGAGGAATTTCCTATTATGAAGCTCTGGCTACGCCTTCTAGGGAAAGCCGTAAGCTTAAAGCCGTAAGCATATTTAAACTTCTTTGTTGTATTTTTTATTTCTCAAAAAAGGAATTCACCGTTCCTTAATCTTTCTTCTGAATTAAGCAATAGATTCATCAGTTTTTTTTCATTCACCGTTTATTATAAAAATTGTAGGTATGTTATTTCTAGGTTCTTATTTTTTAATGACCTATTATACCTATTTACAGATTTTGCCCCGAGAAATACCATCCTTTCGATCCCAAGAAGTTGGACAAATACGTGGTTGCTGACGACTACCTGCCAACATGGGAAGTGCCCTCGTTAGCCTTCCCCTATACCAACCTCGGCTTCAGTATGAAGGATGCCTTTGATATTTACGTACGATCACAGGTAATACTTATAATAAATTTTATGAAAATGAAAAACTCGCTTTTGGAACACAATTAACTGGAAAGTAAAAAATAATTCACAATATAAGGTGAAAATCATGAAAATGCGTGGATTGCTCGAAAGACGAAATGACAGAGCGATAACGTCGGTGAATGTGTGAAAACCAAGAGATATCTAGATGAACCGTAAACTGTGTGAATCAAGAGTGCCTACCCCACTGGATTTACGGAGTAAAACTAGTAAAAGTAAAATTTTGTAAAACCGTTGCATAGGAAAATGAAATAAACCTTTATTCTAGAATATTACTTGAGCTTTCAGACAGTTAATTATTCAAAGTCAAAACGAACTCGGTGCGTCAACAAAGCTTGAAATGAAATGTATACAAATAACAGCTTTCAGTCGAGCCTATGTATGTGAAAACATGTGTGGGAGGTAGAGACCTTCAGTTACGAAATTTCAATGGACTTAGGGTATCCAGATTAATTGAAATTTCAGCAAGTTTTTATACAATTATTTAAATGTTTCCTAGACTTTATTGCGACAGAAAATGTACAGAAACTTATGTTTAGACAGCTTAAGAATAACTACGTTTATGTTACGTTATGTATTTTATCTTAACTTGGTGCAGGTAAATATTATGTTGAAAGGCAAGTAATAACATGAAACAGCAAATGTTAACAAAAATTAAAAGGACATTGTATTTGCGTAGTGCCAAAATAAGGAATGCTTCAGATATGGTTTTAGAGTTCACGCTGTCATGGTCTTTGATTAAAACAAAATAGCGAAGATAGGTGACTCGCCTCTAGCGCGTGGATCATTTAAATCAGGCTAACGTCGCCTAATGGTAGTAAATGTAGTGTTGACTTTGTGTTTAGTATACTCGTACAAATAATGCAGCGTATCCACCTTTTGTCGGACTGACTCAGTGTCCACAAGTCAGTTTTTACGCGTACATTCTTGCATCATCATTCTTCACGATGTTTACAGCAAGGAGATTCTCATTCGATATTTAGAAAATGTATAGCATGCTTCTCTACATTTCAACTACTGATACTTGTGTCTAATGCCCTCTTCTTGCCACTGTGCTGCCAAGATTATTTATGAATCCCTAAAAGGTGTAGCCAGGGCTTAAGAATCAGAAAATTCTTGTCACTTTTAGGAGTTACTTAAGAGGGGAAAAGATTGTATAATAAATGTTTTTGGTGATGGGTAAATGGGTCTCCAACCGCAACGCCCAATATCACTTAAAAAGCCCCAAGCCCCAATACCCTTAGTCGCATCTTACGATAACCCAAGGGAAGAAATGGGGTAGTGCTATTCTAAGCCGGCACTACACAGCAAAGTTACCAATACATATAATTTCTTGTTTCAGGGTAAGGATCCAGTTAAAATGTGGGATGAAGTAAGCAACTCCATTGCTGAGATATTGTTGAAAAAGGAACATCATATTATAGAAGCAGTAAGTACCGATGCAGTCTTATATATAACTTATACTTAGCTTGATACTAACCGAGGCAATACGATAGCCATCGGTTCTTACTTACTTATACTCACGCCCATTATTCCCATTGGGGTTGGCAAAGACTATTAATCGCCACTTATTAAGATCTTGACAAACCTCTCTTTCTCTTACTTCCCTTACATTCAATATTCTTCTCACGGGTTCTCTTCCTCGTGAAGAATTAGGCTATTTTCTTTTGATCTGTGTGTGTTTTTTTTTTTAACAAAATTCACAAATAGAGCGGCAAACATAATAAAAACGATATTTTTTTTAATATCAGCACGTTGAAACTAAAGGTTTACCTTTAAGTCGCAGTAATTTATAAGGTTTTAACATGATACCTACGCACTTAGAATTTCTATTATAGTTTTTATAAAATGATGGATGTAAATGCAGCTAGATCGGTTTGCAAGGATCGTACTAAGTGGCGATCGATAGTCTCTGCCTACCCCATGCGAAATAATGGCGTGCGTATGTATGTATGTACAATTTTACACACGTATATTCTATATTCGTACGAAGGTAACCCCATGTGAGGGAAACCAGATCCTTCGAATTAGTCACATTATTTAGGTGTAAATCTTCGTAAAATAAATGGCGCCGTGTGTAACTAATAATTTTACTACCCATCCCATCTTTGGGTAGCATATATCCTTTATATATCTGATTGATTGATTGATCTGAGGAATTTTAATTGTTTGCAAGTGAGAAAGTTATAACTTATCACCAGTAACCCTTTCGAAAACTATCCAAACACTATTTCTTTTAAATTACAGCTAAAAAACTATCCATCATCAGACAACTTCTTCGAAATGATGCGCTTCGACCTGGTAGTAGACGAAGACCTGAACGTGTTTCTACTGGAAGCAAACATGTCTCCAAACCTCAGTTCGGCTCACTACCCTCCGAACCAGCTTCTCTATGAGCAAGTACTCTACAGCTTATTTGGAATCACTGGCGTTGGGAACCCCGTCGTAAGCACTAAGTAAGTTATAGTAATATAATATAGTTATATATAGTTATATTATCACTGACTCAGGATATGATTATATTTCCCGAAACGACGCGCACTATACTTGTTGTTAACTGTATACAAACACGTTTTGGCGTATATGTGCGTACGAAAAGGTACTGAGTTTTGCGCGCACACATACACAAAATGACCACGAATGAATGTCTACGATTAATAGTCACAGCAGCTTTACTGAATATAAAGTAGGTGTTTTAGTGCAGGCAGTACATATTCCAACAAACTAATCCAAAAAGTATATTAATATCGGTTTCTTCACAGTATCTTCTACTATAGAAGCTTTCTTATACTTAATAGTCGCATTTAATAGTAGCTATTAACCTACTAACAGATCACCTATTTATGATTTCAGTGAAGAATCCGCTGAAAGAAAAATGCAGTCATCGCAAAAGAACATAGCTGTGTTCGGAGACAAATGTAACAAGGATTGTAAAACGGATTGTGCGTCCGATATCGTTTGTGGATTGTGCAAACATTGCATGAATAGGAAACTGAGAAGTAGTCTGTTGAAAGCACACACGGAGTTTTTACATCGAGGAGATTACCGAAGACTGTTTCCACCGGCAATGGTAAGATGTAATTAGAATGTTTTCATAACAACCTCATATGGGGATGATGTTTTAGAATCAATCACCAATATTGTTAGGTAAAGCTTGTGCCGTGTAGTGCCGGCTTAGAGTGTCACTACCCCTTTTTACCCACGGGTGTTGTAGAGGCGACTAATGGTATGGGGATTTTTAAGTGGTTTTTGGGCGATGCAATTGGAGACACATCACCAAGGATACTTTATTTCTGCCACCTTCTCCCCTAATCATTAGAGCCTTCAACATCTTGTCAGATGATTTAAGAAGTGCCTATGCGAGAGGAGCATCGTCGCTCGTGGCTAAAAAGACCAATTCTCGAACGACACTTCCGTCCGCACTTCCGACACGCAAACCGAGAGTCCGGTGGAATGGAACTCACAGCGCACGCATGTCCTTTGGCACGTTTTTGTGCCAGATTTGCAAACCAGGCCTTGTCGTGGGTCCCGCAGCCCTCGTGAATGAGTTTTCTCCCCCATCAACTTCCAAATGTAGCGGAGGTGTTTCTAGCTCTGAAGCTCTAGCTACTTTTTGAGTTTTATTGCCCTGAGTATATGTATGTACAATGTAATGTTTGTAACTTGATTTTAAGGGCTAATCTTCGGAAATGCTTACTTGATCATGGAAATTAATCTATACCACTCAGGAGAGCTGTAGGGTACTAGGCTATATATCATCACACTTAATTTCATAAGGTGTAAGCAGTGAATTAATAAACCTTAGTATTTGAAAGATAGCGCTAGCAGAGCGATTCTGGGGCGGTCCATTAGTTAGATAATAACATTATATACAAAAATACATACCTATACTCACATTTGTAATCCCAAATACAGGTTTCCAGGTCTTAGGAATAAACGATTGCTCAGCCACCATTTAAACGATGAAAGAGAAAAAGACCTCCGTGGCCGATGGGTAGGTGACTAGCTTCTGAGCCCGGAGGTTGCGGCTTCGATCCCCGCTAAGAGCAACGTTTATGTGATGAGCATAAATGATTGTTTCTTAGTCTTGGATGTCATTTATATAGTTGTAATATTGAATATATCGATTATATAATATCCCACACTACAAGTTTTATTTAGTTTGGGGCTAACTTGATCTGTGTATAATATGTCCCTATATTTATTATTTTCAACAAAAGGAATGTCTGTGATAAGTTTCCAATCGCTTCTTCTAACCAACTATCAGTTCACTAGCCTCGCACCGTGTGACCCATGCGAAGACATAAATTAGTTAGTAAGCTATGCTATCCGAGTAGTTATTAATACAGCATATTGTTCCAGTTTTCAGTATATCTGTCTAAATGCCTATTTGTATTTTTTACTAATTAATATTTGTGATACTTTTATTTTAAATTTGTATTTGTTTGTTTCAGAAACAGGGTGTCCATGATGAAGAAAATTTAAATAACCTCACCGAAATAAATAAATTGAACTATCTGTGGTTCCAAGGCAAGTGTGAAATAGATCCTACTTGGTGTACATAAGTGAAATAAATAGTATCAAAAATATTATTTGATTTTAATATATTAAACTATTTAATACTTAGAGGGACTACATCAATAATACTCTCAAGTGCAATTTTTCAAAATAAAAGTGTCATTGTTATTTAAATATTAGTCAAGTTTAGTGCCAGTAATAAAATATATTTTTTACAAAAATAATGGATTTATTTTACATGTTAAACCACAACCATTAACACACTTAAATAAACTCAATATTATAGGGCATAAAAATATATATTATTAAGTATGTATTATACAACATAATTTTTTACAAACAGAACAAAGATATTTAGAATAATTTGTTTTACAATATATATAACAAATGTATGTTTTTGATATTTATAGAAAAAAAATTACATTTACCAAGCTATTCCAGTAACCTATTAATATTCAAATAATTTCCACATTGAAGATATATAAAGGTTTGTTTTTCAATGTAGCTACTAAAGTTTTGAAACTTCAGAATAAAGGGTCTGGCAGGCTAAGGAAGGAGAAGTGGCCACTGTGAGATTTTCCGAAATTTTTTTTACTACCATTTAACTAGGCAATGCTCCAATTTACAGCCGGCTACCATGAACACTTTCCAAGATTTTGACAAAAACATCAAATCTGCAGATGTTATTTCAATTTTTATTTAGCAAGTATTAGAAAAACAAACTTCACCATATGTCAGAAAATTACATTCATTATTGTCTATGATTGTGAGAAGAAATAGAACTTATATTAACTTTGTATGGATAAAATATTTTTGGGCGATGCGGTTGGAGACCCATCACTAAAAACCTTTATTTTTACCATCTTTTCCCCACTCAACTTCCAAAAGTGGCTGAATAATTTATAATTCCTTAGCTCTGGCTACCCCTTCTAGGGAAATATAGCCGTGAGTATATGTATGTATGTATAAAATATTTATGTTACATTATCAACATTAATTGATTTTTAGCGAAGACGCACCCAACCGAATGAAACAATTTTTGGTGTGCTGAAAGATATTTGTATATTTGTTTTACATTATAATTTTCATGGGTGATGTCAAAAAATAAAATGTGTTTTTTTTCTGGAATTTTTCAAGCAACCCTTTAGTAAATAATACGCTACTTTAACTCAAAGCATGTAGGAGTTAAGGAGAAAATATAAATTGAAATAACGTCTGTAGATTTGACATTTTTGTCTAAATCTCGGAAAGTATTCATGGTAGCCGGCTGTAAATTGGAGCGTTGCCTAGTTAAATGGTAGCAAACAAACATGTAAAAAAAATCGGATAATCTCACAGTGGCCACTGCTCCTTCCTTAGCCTGCCAGACCCTTTAGGATACAGTTACATAACTTTATTTTGTAATTCAAGCCAGAGTAGATCATTAAACAAGATCCAAAAAAAAACTTAAAATTTATTTTTTACATTAGGAGAAGATTTTCTTTAGCAGTAAGAATAAGTATATCACAAACTATTATTTTAATGGAATCATCATTTTCGTATGCTTATATTCTTAAAAATCAAATTATCATAATAGTTACTCTTGCCTAATAAAAATCTTATTGGATCATAGACTGTAGTAACCCTAAAATGTAACTACCTAAATCTTCATCCTGGTTTGTCCATGAAACATAGATATTTTTTGTACTATCATCTTCACCTTCAACTTTGATCAGAACTGATTCAACTGATATGTTTCCTTCAGACATTGTCAGAGTCCAACCTTGAAGCTTTTCTTCCAGTAAAGTCTTTAATTTCTCAGCTGTCTTCAAAGCTGGTCCAGGATCATCAAATCTAACAGTTGTTGTAAATCTGATGACATGTCTATTAATACCAATTTCTTCACACACTTCATCTATATCTAACAAAGACAGCCTATTATCTTTGACACAGAGAATACCATGAATAATACGTCTTCTCTTGGGGTCTGGTGGCTGTGCATTATATTTCACAGCTTCAGCCTTTAATAATCTCATGGAAACATCAATTGGTATTTTAGCTGGAGTAGTGATAATGCAAGTTTCACCATTGGCAGGCATATAGCAATTGATTTTGAATTCTGACTCAATTTTCTCTTTCAAGAACTCCATCTTAATAGCTTCACCATGAACCAGGAGGACATTTTTTGGTTCACAGTACTGTATCAATTGCATTATGCCTTTAGCATCAGCATGAGCTGAGAATGACATGTACTCAACTGCCATTTTAACTTCTACAATTTGTCTGTTTTCAAATTCTACTTTCTTTGCTCCATTTAGGATTTTGTGACCAACAGTGCCCTGAACACAAAATCCAGGCATGATAACCATGTTTTGTTCATAGGGTGCCCACTTTTTAAATATGTACAAAGACTGGCCTGCGTGTAACATTCCTGGAGTAGCAAATACTACCATCGCACCAGGATTATCAATATAAGATTTATCAAAAGGCTTTATATGTTTGAAATCAAACATATTTCTCTGTACAAATGTCTTCCGAATCTTCTGGTTTGTCCATGTAATGAACATCTTGTAGTAATTGTTAGCCTTTTCAGTTAAGCCTAGTGCAAAGTATACAGGGTATTTTAAATTCATTCTCTCCCAATAAGTTTCAAGCAGAATGCAAAGTTCTTGAGCTCGGCCTAAAGCAAAGACAGGTATCAATACTTTCCCACCTTTTTCTACACATTCATGAACTTTTTTCAAGAAATCTCTTTCCCTGCATCTCTTGGAATCTCGAATAGTAGTAGCATATGTTGACTCAGTGATAAGAAGGTCTGGTCTACATTTATCAATCCAGGCGGCACCAAGATGCCTATCAGGTGTCATATTGTAGTCACCAGTGTACACCACAGATTGAGAACCCACTCTGATCCAAAACATGGCTGCTCCCAGCACATGTCCTGCATAATAGGCTTTGATTTCCAGATCATTGTCTACCATGACTGACTGATGTAATGTTACTGCTGTTACCTTCTTAATACAATCTTTAATCATTTGAGAAGTAAAGAAATTGGACTCTCCTTTCCTTTCAACAGCTACTTTTCTCATATCTTCTAGAAGTATTGGAGCTATTGCTTTTGTTGGATGCGTCATGTAAATGGGACCAGTGTAGCCAATCATCTCGGACATATATGGTAAGGCTCCACAATGGTCCAAATGAAAGTGAGAAATAAGCACACAGTCAATTTGACTAGTAATGGGACCTTCTGGAACGATATACGAGAAGTCGGGAAAACGTCTCTCGTCATTGTAACCCATGTGCATTCCACAGTCCAGCATAATATTTTTACCTCCCATAGACAGTAGGATGCAGCTCCTACCAACATCTTGGCCCGCTCCAAGCGGAGTTATCTTAATATCTGGCATCGTGGAGAGGTTATAATTTTGTTCGCTGTTTTATTCTGAAAACACAAACATCCCTATCACTCAGAAGACGGCAAGTCAAATAGAACTTAATATTTTCAGACTTCAAAAGCTAGTAATCATCAATATAATATAAGTACGCAGAAATTAAAGTAAAGTAAAGCGTTGAGACACAAACACTAAATAAAATAACAAATTATTTTTATTTTTTTGGTGTATGGCGTTTATTTACATTTGGGAATATTTGTTGCCAGTGTCATGCAATCAACGGTTTGTGGTTTCATTATTTTTCCGAAAACTCCTAATAATCTACATATACCAATCTCAACTCTACCTAAACAGAAATTTTCGGCGTAATAGATAACATTTTTAAATCGCGATTTTTTTATTACGATTACTAGCTACTGATTAATGTAGTCGATAATTTAATCGCGGTTGATGTTATCAAAATTACAATGTAAAATCGTTTACCTCGAAATAATCGAGAGTACGTATTTTTAATGAAAAAATAACCGGTTAATAATTATTTTATTAAATAATCTATGATTGTTTCACATCACTATTGCTTTGATTGTTTGTTTCAGGTCAGGAGAATAAATAAAATTGCAAAATTCATATTTACTGAAACAAAAATATATAAAATACGTGAGGACAATCTTATATTCAGTCACAAACATTAAGCTCTTGTAGAATCCCTAAACATTGACTACCCTTATAAAAGTAATTATTTATATTAGTTTTCAGTTCTGTGACGGACGATAAGCTTATCAGTAAATCGACCGGTGTTGGTCGTGTGAGTTGTGTTTACATTGTATACCGGCATTCTCACTTACGGTTTCATTCATTGTTTTGTGGATCTAGCTCACTTAATTGTTACAATATTTCACCATGGCGGAATCAGGGGACAGTCTAGTCTCAGGAAACAATAAAATTGCTCTCATTACTGGTATAACTGGGCAAGTGAGTATTCAAATATTATTTCGAATCTTTCGTTAAATATTTGTTTGCTGATGAATCCACACCCTTCAGCTTTTAATACGTGGCAAAAATATATCGCTTTTTGAAGTGTGTGATAACATGATAATAACTAACATTTAAATTTGTTGCCTATTATTTATCACAGTCAATATTTATAAATAATTTAATATATTTTAGGATGGTTCATATTTAGCGGAGTTTCTAATTGAAAAGGGCTATGAAGTACATGGGATCCTGCGTAGATCCTCGTCATTCAACACTGGGCGGATCCAACATTTGTATGACAAGCCAGCCTGCCATACAGGTGGTCAGATGCATCTTCACTACGGTGACTTGACAGACACAACTTGTCTCATCAGTATTATTACAAAGGTATGTGTACATTTTTTTTTATTCATAATTTATAACTAGACTAATGAATAAAAAATAAATAAAGGAAAGAAAAAATTCGACTTTTCGAACATTTAGTTGAAATTTTTCTTTCCTTTATTTATTAGTAATAATCCCCACATGAGGTTTTCATGAACAAAAAGATTAGAGTAAGAAAGAATAAGCCAGTATTTACTACCTAGTAAAACCAGTTTCAAGTATAGAGTATGTTTGATTTCTCCTTTTGTTTCTGACATACATACATACTTTCATAAGAATGCCAGCTTAAATATTGGATATAGAATAGAATTACATTGTATACCAAGATATTGAATACTTACAAAAATTAAAACAATACTAATATAAACTACAATTGTCAGTCTAATAACTTAAACAACAACCTTTCCAGACAACCTTTGAATGGCACAATTGAATTTAGATCAATAAAATTAAGGTCAACTATAAAATTATTTATATATGTATATATTGGACTATGACCAAATTGCCCTATATAGCATAGGCTCCAGCCCCTTGGTGGGGACATATATGGGCTGTGAGAAGAATATATCTATAATATAAATATATATTCATTCATGTTCCAATTATTATCAGAAATAATATCAACAAAGATTACATATGGACTGGGCTGGGTAGTAATATTATAGTGTCTATTGAATCAAGAACTATTACAAATATTTCAGCAGTCCTTTTACATTGTTGTCTAAACTCTTTGTCTCTAATTCCTCTGAGTGAAACAATGATAGTGTCATAATGAAAAAAAACATAATAATCAAAAACAATTGCTATCTTACTGACACTAACAGAGTTTATTATTCATCAGAGAGATTATTGTTTAAACATAAAGTGATGTATAAAAATAAAGTTAATTTAGTTTACAGCCTGGTGTCTCATGGTTGAAACCAGCCCAAGAATAATAAAAATGAGTCATCTTTATTGCTAAGTCATATTTTGATTGCTTTTTAAGGACCGACGACATTCAAGTTGAATCTTAATTGAACCAGCCCAGGGCCTATTAGTGAGTTTATTGACATAAACAATAATTTGCCATGTAGTGTCGGCTTAGAATAACACTACCCCATTTCTACCCGTGGGTGATCGTAAGAGGCGACTAAGGGTATAGGGGCTTTTTAAGTGATTTTTGGGCAATGTGGTTGGAGACCCATCACCAAAAACATTTATAATGATCATTTTTTCCCCAATCAACTTCCAAAAGTGGCTGAGCCCGTTAAGGGATTTATAGCCGTGAGTATATGTATGTATGTATATATATTAACATCTGAATTAAACAATGTAAGCGACTGGGACATGTATTGACTGACAAACATAGAACTCATTGTTGCATCATTTATGCTATTGACTATTTAAATCAATATTATTATAATCAGTAACAGAGAAACTCATGCCATTATTAGTGTGTCAGATGCCTACCTTTTTTAGCATATATAATTTGTTGCCCATGGTGGTCCCAAGAATAATTACACTATCATGATAGGTACCAAGTGAAAAATCCTATTGTGTTACAAAAATCAAGGCCTACATAACATAATCAATAGTATTCATTTATGATAGTAACACAATAGTTGTGACTGTGATGTGACATCATTGTCTGTAAAATAAAGTGAGGCTATATCACTTACAATTAATCTTGATTGTGTATACTGATAGCACAGCTGTTGGATAAAGTGTACTTAAGCTTTAGCCAATAAAAGTGGATATTGATAATGATGTTATTGTTCTATTGATTATAATTTTGCCTATGAACGGGACACCAGAACCTTGGCCTCTTTAAGGCTCTTTACTATTGAATGATTCAAATAAAAATTGGCTGTAAAACTTGATCTTTAACTATTTTTAATATTAGTTAATGCTCGGGCTTTGCATGGAAATTAAAAGTATTTAAATAAATGGCCTAAGTTACTCCCTATGACATCACCCATTTGCGAATGAAATGAATGTTCCGTATGTTCATTCATATGCATAAAGAAAAAGGCGGGTATTGAAATATTAAAACAGGCGCTCCAATTGCATTTATTTGCGTAGGTGTATCCATCATTCAAATAGAAGTATTTCACTAGTAGAATGAAATTCCCAATAAAAATCTTCAAATACAGTATCACTGCTTTTGCTATGTTATTACTGTATATACGGAGTATAGAGTTGTGGAGGAAAAGGGAAGATCTTCCGCCAGGCGGTGGTATGCCTGGGGACCGCGGTCCAACTGTACTAAGTTGGAACTTGTATATATAGTAAATGTTTTTAGAAACTTCGATTGCGCGATGTACGATTTGTATGGCGAGTCTTGATGACGCGTGTGACGTATATTGCTTCGTTACGTGTTGCTGTGGAATGTGATTCTTCTTTGCACTGTCAGCGTTTCTATGTAGTGCGCGTCATTGTGCACTGACAGCGCGTCGCTACATTACTCCCCCTCCAACAGGAAATTTTGACTCCATATCTTCGTGCCAGTGTGCTCGACGGCCATATGTGCCGGAACCTCAATGCTGACTCCAATAGCCACGGTGTGGGTGCCCCGTTGCGTGTCCCATTGCTGCCGTGCTGTGAGTCGTGTTTCGTGAGCCGTGGATTCGAAGCGCTTTTTTATTGTCTGCTGTCCTTTGATATCCTTTTTGCTGCTCGTACTTGTCTGGCCAATCCAAATGACTCCTTGTGCTTTGAAGGACGCCATCGTGCTCTGTAGTCGGTGGTCACCAATGTGGAGGAAAAGGGAAGATCTTCCGCGAGGCGGTGGTATGCCTGGGGACCGCGGTCCAACTGTACTAAGTTGGAACTTGTATATATAGTAAATGTTTTTAGAAACTTCGATTGCGCGATGTACGATTTGTATGGCGAGTCTTGATGACGCGTGTGACGTATATTGCTTCGTTACGTGTTGCTGTGGAATGTGATTCTTCTTTGCACTGTCAGCGTTTCTATGTAGTGCGCGTCATTGTGCACTGACAGCGCGTCGCTACAGAGTATATAAAAACCAATATTAATTTCCTCGATTGATTTGAATATTTTTTCGTGATTACTGAAATTAAAATACTGAGCCGATGACCTTCCAAACTATGATGCGCCCAAAAAGATGTTCTCATTTTTGGTCCATTCGTCAACTTACTCTCTCGCAGTTTAAAAAAATATTTATCACACTTTATATTAAACCCATTCCAGACCAAACCAAAAGAGATCTACAACCTCGGAGCGCAATCCCACGTAAAAGTATCGTTCGAACTCAGCGAGTATACCGCCCAAGTGGATGCTCTGGGCACTCTTCGTCTCCTTGAAGCAGTGCGGGCCGCTGGTTTGGAGAAACACACCAAGATATACCAAGCGTCTACGTCTGAGTTGTACGGAAAAGTGGTTGAGGTACCGCAAAATGAGAAGACGCCGTTTTATCCGAGATCTCCGTATGGTGAGTGCGAGTTTTTATTTTACACTTTACATTCTCAAAATATGAGTAGAGTGGTCGTTGCTTTAGGTGGAATCAGCTTAGTCAAGGAATCTATCAATTTATGATGATGTCAAGAAGTCTAAGGGGCTGGTTTACTTAAATGGTAATAGCTGGGCACATTGCGATGCAGAACTGCTGTCTGTTTACCTATCTTTTATGACCGTCGATTGCGAGGCAATTCGGTATGCAAAGTTTTTTTTTTATTAAATATTTTTATTTGTTCAACTTTTTCTCTTAATAACGTCATCGATGACAACAATCGCATAGCGTCATAGAAATGAAGCGAAATATTTAATAAAAACGTTGCTTATTGCAAAACCTTTTTTATATTAAATAATATTATTACGATATTATATTTAAACAAACCAATGATTTTCGATATTCTATTAATAAACTGCAAAAACGAATGTCTTTAAATTAACATTGAAGGTCAAACGCTGTTCCAGTTTTTTGATAAAATAAAGGTCACAATAGCTTTGTTTGATTTAATTTCAAGAAAATATTGTTTAAAACATAATATCTCGAAATGGTTTTGTAATCAGCATCGCTTTTGTAAAACTTTGCATACCAAATTTGCTAGATTTTCGTTTTCAATGTCATGCATTTGACTGCGTTTTATCAGCGACCATACTGCAACTTCCGACATAAAGAGCGGAAAGATCCGTAATAAGGGAGCAGATCACCTAGGAGGTAACACATATTTTAATGGTGATCACGAAAGATAGTTGGGTGCAGCGTGAGACTGGTCGATTAAAAGAACTGGGGAATTCAGCATAGGCTTAGATTTTGGTATCACGGGAGTTATTTTGACTTCAAAATCCAATCCAATAAATATCTTATCTCAATCAATATTTAAACATTAAAAGTAGTGATGTGCTAGACATCACTACTTTTAATGTTTACATACATACATACTTACATATGCTCACGGCTATAAATCCCTAGAAAGGGTAGCCAGAGCTAAGGAATTAGAAATTCCTCAGCCACATTTGGAAAATTAAGTGGGGAAAGGATGGTAAAGGTAAAGTAAAGTAAAGGTCTCCAGCCGCATCGCCCAAAAATCCCTTAAAAGCCCCAATACCGTTAGTCGCCTCTTACGTACACCCATCGGTAGAAACGGGGTAGTGCTATTCTAAGCCGACACTACACGGCAAATAATTTTAACGTTTAAATATTGATAAAATTTATGGCTGGTTGTGACTTGCGTGTAAAGGTGCGTATCCACTTGGGGCAGCTTCGGGTCGAGCGGCTGCCTCGTTTAGAAGCCGCGCAAGTGGAGACGGTGCCTTGTGACCTTGCACATTTTTACTTTCTTTGTTACTTTTTAATTATTTTTTTAGAAAATGTTTACTCTGTTTTTTATTACTTGTAATGTATGTACCTATGTGATTGTTATGATAACATGAATAAAGATTTTATCTATCTATCTATCATAATAAAAAAATACTTATCACATTTCCAACTAATACTAACTAATTTTAAACCCCTTCCAGCCTGCGCAAAACTCTACGGCTACTGGATAGTAGTAAACTACAGAGAAGCATACAACATGTTCGCATGTAACGGAGTGCTTTTCAACCACGAGAGTCCGAGACGAGGAGAGAACTTCGTCACGAGGAAGATCACTAGAGGCGTGGCCAAGATCGTTCTTGGGCTGATGGAGTTCATTGAACTTGGGAGTTTGGACAGCAAGCGGGATTGGGGACATGCTAAGGATTATGTTGAGGTTAGTTTTTATAGGTAAAGTTATGTTCTGTCCGCTGACGTAAATTGTATGAGTTTTGACAATGCCATCTTGTTATTACTCATATTGACACAACCGATGCGGTTCTGGAGGTGTAATCTTCAAAGCAAGAACGATAGTATCTCTTTAAACGCCTATTATAATTTATTTCTGTCGCGCTCGCACGATTCGAAGATTCAGATTTTGCTAAGTCAGAAAAGGATTAATAATAGACTTGTTCCATTTACCTCGCCTCACTCAGCATCTTAATAACACAGGTAAGTAAAGTGATTCTATTGGTTCTTTAAAAACACATAAATCTTTCGCATCTTTGATGGATTTGCAGCATGAATCATTTATGGATGTCGTATCATGGTAAAATAAAGGCATTATTGATGAAGGGTTCCATATTTTTTGCTTGTCATTAAAAGTCCCAAAGGCTTTAGGCACCTTATAAGACACCCATAACAATAGAAGGGGTAATGCTATTCTAAGCCAAAAGATAGTGGTATCGCAGGATAGTCGCTGAGATCTTTAGGAAGCTCTGGGGCTTACAAGTGGTTGATCAGCGATAAAATTGTCAAATTTATTATAATATATTATATTTCCACAGCTTTTCCCTTCCAACCAATTATGGTTGGGAAATAGTTGGTATAACTTGATCCATATCGTTTTTTAAAAACCAGCCGATTCACATCTACCTGCCTATTAAAGAAAAAATATTACTTTCATAATGCTTCCACTATTACCAATTTTTGTTTGCAATCAGTTTCGTAACTCTTCGCAATAGATTATATTTTGCAATAACTGTGCGATAAAAACGATCTTATCGAACTAGATTTGATATATCCAATCAATGATAGTGTTGGTTTAGAATAGCACTAACCCATTTTTACCGCGGATGGCAAAAGAGGCGAAATAGGGTATTGAGACTTTAGTATTTGTTGACGATGTGTGTGTTATTTTACAATCTCTAAACTCCCCACTAAACTTTGAACTCATACTACCTCTTTTTAAAATTTATTGCCACTAGCATATACAATGCATCCAATAACATTGAAAACTAATTATAATTGTAGGCAATGTGGCTGATGCTGCAACAAAAGGAACCGGAAGACTTCGTAGTGGCGACCGGAGAGACGCACAGTGTACGGGAGTTTGTGGAGAAGGCTTTCGCTTGTGTTAATAAAAAGGTATTTATTATCGTTATATTTAATCTTTTCTGTGGTTGAGAATAACATTCTCCACTCAACTTCCAAAAGTCAAAGAAAGCTTTCGTTCTGAAGCTCTTCATTTACGCAGAAACTATCCATCGCCACTTTGTACGATCCTGGCAAACCTCTCTAGCTTCATTCACATCCATCGATCTTTTCATACATGCTCTTTTATTCTTCGTACTTCAGACACCTGCCTTTTTGAGCACCTTTTCTATTTGATCCAAATGTGTCCTCCGAGCTCGTCCTCTACTAACATTACCTTCCACATTGGCTCTATAGATCTCTTTCACCAATTTACTGTCATCCATCCTCTCTGTATGCCCAAACCATCTCAATATTCCTTTTTCTATCTTTCTTACAATATCACACCACACCTTTCACGAATCACGTCATTCCTCTCCCGATCACATAACCTCACATTACAAACTTTTCTAGGGACCTCATTGCTACTGCATTCACTCTGCTTTCATGCTTCTACTGCCACACCCAACATTCACTGCCATACATAAACGTAGGATCAAGAACAGCATCATGCACAGCCATCCTGGCCTTTTCGGACACCGATTGACTATACATTAGACTATCCAGTGCTCCATTTACCGCATTACCCTTTTTCACTCTTCTTTCAATGTCTTCATCACACTTTCCATTCCTAGTAAACAAACTATCCAGATATACGAACTCTTTCACTTGTTCCACTTTCTTACCATTGATCTCAATCACGCATTCAGTCATATTCTCCTCTCTCTCAAAAACCATGGTTTTGGTTTTATCCCCATTCACTCTCATTCCTTTTCTTTCGAACGACGCACATGCAATATTCATCATCTCTTGCAACTCCTCAACCGACGATGCAAGTAACACTTGATCATCAGCATATAAGAGGCATTTGATGACGAATCCACCCATTCTCAGTCCATAATCACTTTCACGCAACTCTATCAGACAGTCATCCATGATCAAATTGAAGAGCCACGGAGAAGCTACACATCCCTGTCGGACACCCCTAGAGATTCCGAACCAGTCTGTGTTTTCCCCGTTTATTCTTACACATGCACTAGAATCCTCATAGAGTGAAACCAATGCACGTATAAGTTGGCTCCCCAAACTGAACTTGGATAACACCTCCCACAAATACTTCCTTACCACCCTATCATACGCCTTCTCTAAATCAATGAAGGAGCAATACACCTTTCGGTTCTTGGCTAAAAACTTTTCAGTGATGCTCCTTAAAGAGAAGATTTGATCCATACATCCCATTCCCTTTCTAAATCCTGCTTGCACATCCCCAATTTTGTCATCTGTTTCATTCATCATTCTTTCAGTCAGTACCTTTGCATGCAATTTACCGACAACACTGAGTAGGCTGATTCCGCGATAGTTTTTAGCTTCCTGGTGTGACCCTTTTCCTTTATATAAGGGCACAATTACTGCCCTGCACCAATCTCGTGGTACTTTAGCACTCGACCAGCACTTTTGAAAAAGGAAGTAAAGCCAGGAAGCCCTTTACCAGCCCTCAGCATTACTTATCCTATCATACCCTGCCGCTTTTCAATGCTTTCATACTTTTCAATGCTTTCATTACTTCTTCCATACTAATCACACTGTCACTACTGTCACACATTACCTCATTCCAGTCAAAATTACTGCCAATTGGCGAAGAAATACGTGAATCCTGTTTTTCAAAGAGTCCCTCAAAATTATTCTTCTATACTCGTCTTATGCTACTTTCATCCGTCGCCAATTCACCCTGTTCATCTCTCACAACATTCACTCTCGTGTTTTGGGAAACTCCCTTTTCTTTCCGGATATATTTCATACAATATAAAAGTATGTTAAGTAGTTGAGCAAAACCTAAAACGTTCCAAACATTAAAATGAGATTGCATTTGTAAAATTAGGATACACATAGAAAGTTTAAAATAACATTTCTGAAATAAAAAGTTTTTTGAAATGTATGGAAAGTGACCATGGGATTACCCACACATACATAGACAAAAATTACAAAATTCTTGGCGATAGGCTAAGACGCATAGCTATTTTAAGCGGGTTTATAAAAAATACAAATAACTATATAAAAATAAGTAAAACACTATTTTAGATAGTTGTAGTAAGCTAATGAGTGGTGCTAAGTGGTAAGTAGATAAGTAATATGTTGTACATACATACATGCATATTCTCACGCCGTTAGTTCCCATTGGGGTAGGCAGAGACTATCGATCGTCACTTTGTACGATCCTGGCAAACCTCTCTGGCTTCGTTTATATGTTGTGTATAATTTATAACTATTATTATATAAATATTAAAATAAAATAAGTTGATATGACTAAATGCTAAGCGTCATTTACGTCACCGACTATTTGTATCTATACCCACATGGATTACCAACTTCATTCTGATTTATGTGACAGTACAATTGATCAATAAATACAAGTAGTTGAAGTACTACAAACTGCAATTGCGCTGCATCAGATTAGTTGTCTATGAAGTAATCAAACTAAGATCAGAGATATGAGATAGATAAGAGAAGATTATCATATTTATAAATAGCATAGTGATATTATGCGACGTCTATGAATGTCGTTAGAGAGTCGTGACGTCACTATCTCTGTTATTATATTCGCCCATTTTATATTCAGAGGATTTGGTTGCGTGGTTAGAAAAGTATTTCTTAAATATTATAACGTATATGTGGACGACTGATGTTTATTGAATTTTGAATGAAACTTAGTTTTTCGTCAAATGACTGTGAAGGCGCGGTTCCATTTTTGTTCAAAACGCAATTTGACTCGTACTGTCTAAAAGTTATCATTATCACACACGTACTTTCTCTAAACTTTAGCATCAACCATTAAAGTGGATGTATTCGATTGGGATAATACGTTGTAATACAGACGAAATTATATAAATCATTAGTTTTCTACACATAATAATTCAATTTGCCGTGTCGGCTTAAAGTGCTAACAGACGATCGAACATGTACGGCGCGCACCAGTGTTCTTGGTACGCGCCGTACCAAAAACGAACGTGTGTAGCGTGGTTCGCCGCACATAATTATTATTAATATTGGTGCGGGCTGGTTCGAAGCGCTTGCGGTGCACGGTGCGATGGTGCGTGGCGCACAGTGCGATCGTCTGTAGGCTAGAGCGCACCGCACAGTGCGTGGTGCGCGCCGTACATGTTCGATCGTCTGTTAGCACTTTTAGAGTGCCACTACCCTTTTTTACCCACGGGTGTCGTACGAGGCGACTAAGGGAATTTTTTAGAAGATGTGTGTGGAGTCCCATCACAAAAACATTTTTTAAACATTCGTTTGATTCATTTTAAAGGGGGTTGGTTGGTGATGCGAATAACCACTCATCACCAACGACACTTGAGGTTATTATTTTATATTCCTTGTACTACGTAAAAGTTGATATAGAATTAATCAAACTGATTGTGTGGCTATTCGGACTACAACCTTAAGTTCATAAAAGTGTAAAATGCGTAATTCAGAAAAGAAAATTCCTTTAAATAGTTTGAATCAATAATTAGGCGTGTATAAAAATATATGTTCAAACGCATATTGTTTACAAGGATTTTTAGGGGGTAAAAGGTTCAGCGAATCCAAATAATGACTTTCAGAAGTACTTATCTTCACAGTACAAGTATTTATATAAGTTCATGATGTATTATAAATATGTTTAGTTTGTTATCCATATACATTAAAATCACGAAAAGATGAATAACGTATTCGTGACTTTACCGTAATCGGGTAAAAACCAAAACCCAAGCGTGAAGTGATGCTATGAATGAGTCCATGTGTTTTTTGCTCCATTAGAGCAAGCATGGTATACTGCTATTTGGTACTAATGGTGGCAATTACATGCTTATTTAGGTCCGCTGATTTTATCAAAAAATTACTTCGTGGAAATATACATCATATTGCTTTAGATAGGAATATATTTATAGGGAAATGTATTTTTAATAGGCCATTGTTCCAATCAGCTGAAACACAGATTCCTGAAATACTAGGTTTGTATTTCCAAAAGGGGAGCGCCAAATATTACAATTAGGAATTCCTCAGCCATTTTTGGAAGATGATGGAAAATATTACAAAATAAACGCTTGTTGGTGATGGGTCTCCAGCCAAATCACCCAACAGCAATAGAATAAAAATGTTTCACTATTAGGCAAACAAGTCCATAGATGATAGTAACATATTTATTAACCCATTTTACTAAATTACATAGGCTATATTTATCTAACGAATAATTTATTTTTACTTTCTTCTGATTATACCCTAGGTAATGAAAACATATTTTTGCAATTTAAATATCTTTTTCATATAAAACTATCTTCCGAACACGGAAAAGCCTTGTATAACTTCATCTATTTTGATTTCGTACTTAACTTAGTTTTTTATACCAAATAAAAACACCCTTAAAAATAAATTAAATATGATAAATAATTGTGACAGATGGTATTTGTAATGTTATCAACATATATTTCTTAAAGTAGATATGTTTTATCTTTTAGTTCGAACTTGTATGTTCGGTGATAATAATAGCACGGTTTTTTTACGGAAGGAATACTAAAGTTCAATATAAATTAAATTACTAATATTTTTATTTTCTAATGCTTTTAGTCAAATTAATGAATGTCCATTAAAAACTCATACAGTAGCATATTTTATGACTCAAGATGAATTAAAATCTCGTAATGAGCACACAACAATAGAATTACCGAGCTACGGTAAAACCGGTGTCGTGATATTCGTGTCTCACTCGCATCGCGGTTACGTTTAACTTATTTATTTATTGAGGAAAATACCAAGATAATATACAATATTACTGAAAAATAGAATGGATTTGATGTACATTGTTATGTTAATTTATGTTTAGTATATTTTTGATCAATATCTATGAGGAGTTAATAGTTGGCTGTATAGTTATTGATAATGATAAATAGAAATAAAAATGATGTATGTTAAAAACAAAGTATTTGACTTAAAAAATAATGGAAGCAATCTCTAAGAATTTTACAAACCTTTGTCTAAAACACACACACATGCATTTTAATTTATTCTTTGGTATAGTTCATGATTATTACAAAAACACGGCTTTAACTTTGAAAAATATGTAGTTAAGGTGTTTCTACCAATTTGGTCTCTTCCTTTGAAGAAGATATATTTAATTCATAGTAGGATATTTAATATTTTTCTTTTTTAAGACATAATAAATATATAAATACATATACTCACGCCATTATTTCGCATGGGATAGGCAGACACTATTGATCGCCACGTTGTACGATCCTGGCAAACCTCTCTAGCTTCGTTGACATCCATCAATCTTTTCATACATGTATGCTCTTTTATTCTTTATACTTCGGACACCTGCCTTCTTGAGCTCACTCTCTATTTGGTCCAGGTGTGTCCACCGTTTATTTTAGCTTTCTAGTATGGTGATTACTTATCAGAACAGGGTTTTCCCGACACAAGTCTATAGTTTAAATATCTAACGGCGTATATACGATAAAACATATATGTAAAGTATTATCAGTAAACATTGGCCTCTAAGGTTCAGTTGTAAAAGTCAACTTATCAAGACAAAGTAGCTCTTAATCGATTGCGAAGACTCCCCATCAGTTATTTTTTATATTACCTAACCGACTCAACTCTATATTTCAAATCGCTCAAGGTGTGGCAGGTCATTTTTGTCACTTGATGTTCACAGTTAGGGTGTACTCTAAACCAACAAGTAAGAGAGTTGTAACTCAGCCATGTGGTTGCCGTGCGATATTTTCTCTCACTTTTGACAACGTTAAATATACACACGCACGACTTAAGAAAAGATACATGGCCATACTACATACTTAAAAATGGGTATCCAATGAACAATATAAACTCTAATCCAGTATATACATACATACATATTCTCACGGCTATAAATCCCTAGAAGGGGTAGCCAGAGCTAAGGAATTAGAAATTCCTCAGCCACTTTTGGAAGTTGAGTGGGGAAAAGATGGTAAAATAAAGGTTTTTGGTGATGGGTCTCCAACCGCATCGCCCAAAAATCCAATAAAAAACTCCAATACCCTTAGTCGCCTCTTACGACACCCGTGGGTAGAAAGGGGTAGCGACATTCTAAGCGGGCACTACCCGGCAATCCAGTATATAGACTTTTTAAATCTAAATCCATTGATTAGTTTAAGTGTAAAGAGATAACAGACGAATAATACACTTTAATAGTAATATTAGGATTTAGTATTCATCGTACGAAAAGCTGCGTTGCGCATATAAAAATAATAATAATTTACATTACACATATATCACGTCAAGCCCCAAGATAGTTCAATGCCTTGACTTGTGGTGTAGAATACTAACTCATCGATATATTTCCTCACCCCCACACAGCTCATATATGTCCCCACCAAGGGGCTCGAGCGTACCCTGTACAGAGTGATTTAGCCTTAGTCCACCACGCTGGCCAAGTGCGGGTTGGCAGACTAACGACCAACGGTTAGGCCGTTCTCCAAAGCACGGACTCATCATAATTTTCGGATAATCAGGTGATTCAAGCCTAAAATATCCTTCCAAACTGGGTTAAATCTTACAAATTAAATTTGTGACTGCCTCCGTTGTGTCGCGGTTAAGCGCTTGGTTTCAAGTACGGAGGTCCCGGGTTTGATCCACCGGGGGTAAACTCGATATATTTATAAATGAATAAATACACATTTATATATCATCCAAGACTAAAAACATTAATACATCCTCATCATAAAAAAAAATCTCTCAGCTGGATTCGAACCCGCGACCTGCGGTCCCAGTAGTTACTCACCTATTCACAACACTAGGCCACAGACGTCGTTTTTTATTCGTATAAAAAACAAGATACCCACTTTAGTATCAAAAAACATTGCTTCCTGTTTGATTTACAAAGTTGCTTCTAGTATAATGACCTCGCAGCTTTCATAATATTTTGCTTTAATATGACGTTAAATAAATTGGGTCACAGAGATAAATCATGATGAATAAAAACATTTAATGTAGTTTGGGTCTTCTGTGTACCCACATAGAAACAAAGTTATTTAGTTTAGGCTGTAAACCCTTAAGTGGTACCACATCTCATGTTTTTGCTTGTTTGTTGCAAGCAAAACTGATCGGCTTGTGGTCGGTGTAGATAATAAAGTTATATTATTTTCTTTGAATTCGGAATTACTACTGCTTCAGTGCCCATTCTATTGAGTGTCTCGGCACTGACAGATTGTGATGAACCCGTCCCTTGGGGTCAGTCCTACAGAAAAATGAAGATATTGAGAGAGATTTTACCCGTAGACGGAATGTGAGGATGAATGAAGTAGAGACAGGTCACTGGCACCACGTTCGTTAGGCCAATTAAGATAAAGGCAAGATATACAAAACTGTCATTAGGCCAGTTTAGAAATATTTTGTTTTGTTTTCACTGTAATAAGTAAATTTAAGGCACCCAGAGTAAGCGATGAAAAAATGCTAAGTGCAACAGAGATGCAAATTTTGAAGTATGATGTGTTGGGAACCGCAGGGTGACTAGAACGGATAAAGTTATGAATGAATATATAGGTGACAAGATCAAGGGCAACAGGCTGTCTGGTTTAGTCACGTGATGCTCAGAATGGATGAGCACATGGTAAAAAGAATGTTGACATTGGATCCAGACTGTGTACGTAGGAGGGTTGGCCAAGAAGATATGAAGGAGTGTAGTGTTGGTGAATGTATGAAAGGGAAAAGAAAGTTATAGCGGGACTTGACATAAAGCTGACCTTCATTAGAAGACAAAAGTTAGAAAGATGATGATAAGATATGATTTGAGTTTCTTTTAGATTCCAAAGTTTTAAATTTACGTAAATAAGAGGTTCTCCTTGCTGGGTTATATGATAACTGTGATATAAAAACATATTTAAGTAGCCATTTAAAAGGTATATAATTAAGAACGGACGTTCCAACTCCGTGCGTTCAAGGCCGCACTGTCTGATAAGTTAGTCGCAGAGCAGACACAGCTTTGTTAATTTATTCTAAGAAGTTTAACGGCGTTGCCGCTTAGGATCGGACTAGACTATCAATTACCGATTCCTTTTTTCTGGTAACTTATGAAGCTGATCGGGATTCTAGGGCTATTATAGAAAATAATAGGTGATAGTTGCATCTACTATCACTAAAAGTCAATTTTGCTGCACTTTTTTTCCCATTGCCAAAACGAGTGGAAAAAAACAACTGTGAGATGAAATTAAATGTTCAAAATTAAACAAATTTTATATTAAAACTTCTGTTTCATAATATCTCAGTTCTGATTTTAATTTCCTCTTTGACCGTCATGAACTTTTACGTATCACACAGTAATCAGGTAGCTTTATCCAGTCTAGTAGTTTGAAAACATCTTAACGCGACGGACGTCATAACGTCCGGTTCAAAGTCAAAAACTCAGTGATAATAACTATACACTTGGAAAATGTATATTTGTACCATAGTTGTGTTACTAACAGGAGTTGCTGCCGCGAAACCGGCACATGAGTATAACTACTGGGTGTACTTTATCAATCCTTCGCACAATTATAAGTATTTCGCTCCAGACTCAAGACCTCATCCTATTCAGCCTACTATTGAAAAAGAAAGTCTTTTTGTTAAGCAAAAACACGAAGTTGCTGAAGACAAAATTTTGAAAACTAACGCAGAGTTTGTTATAAAAGAAAAACAAATTGGAAATCAGCCGGAAGATGCTACGAACAGAATTGAAGGAAATAGCGAGAACAGCTCCATGAACACAGCGAATAACCAAAATAAACACATTTTGATAAACCCGGTCAATAGTGATAATATTAATCATTCCACGCACAGTTTCAACTCTGAAGTAGCTGATAAACATTTAGTACTCAAAGTGAATTCCAATCAATCTAATGTAAACAAAACAAATGCATCAAAATTTCCGGAATCGAAATTAAATAATAATACAGAATACCGCAATGAAGGCAAATCTAATGCAAGTGATAGTTTAACGAATAGGAATGACAAAAACGTAAAGTCGATACGCAGAATTAATCCAGATAGTGATGGCAATAAAGTTGAAAATGCAACGACTGAGGAACAATGGATTTGGGGAATGGCAGAGAGCACAACACCGGATGACATCGATCTAACGGATAGATTTGGACTTGACGCCAGTAAATTGTGTGTGCCACCAAAAAAACTAGTTCGAAATCAGTGCCTAGACGCCTTAGTCCTTTCTAGAGATTAATTACATTAGTGCCTCATGTGAAGCTAAAACAGAAAGTGGTTCCTAGAGAAATCGGTTTGTAACTGATTGCATTAAAATGAACTTTAAAGTGAATGTACCTGTTAACTCGCGAGTTCTCACTCACAGTGTGATTGTGTTAAAATTGTGTTATGGTGAATGATGCCATCATTGTTGCGTTGTGTTGATTGATTGTGTCTGTGGGCATAAATATTATTTTACAAAAACCCAACTGTTTATTATTTGTTGTAAAACAAAAACGAGAATCATTTGTTATGTTTTGTATATTCACATACATTTATGGTAAAGTTTTTGTAAGATCCTGGCAAACATCGCGAGCTTCATTTACGTTTATCAATCTTATAATACATGCTACTTTATTTTTATATTTCGGACACCGGCTTTTAACATAATGTAATGTTAAAGTTTGCAATAAATAGCGGCTGGTTTACGGTTTTGATAAGCAGTGCAGTTGCCAACACTATCTTTTGCTTTCTTCTTTGTCTCATACATACAGCCAAATCTGGCTAAAGATGTATATCAAAAGAATCACTACACCTTTTGGGTATACGCAAGAGTATATTCAAATATACGTAATGCTCAATTGTCGAGGATGCTAGTTTATTATTCCCACAGTACTCAATAGCGTGAATGATGACAATCCTAGGTCATTTCAATAAACGGAACCAATCATATATAATAAGTCCAAGATCTTAACAAATTCTTAGTGTTGCTGTGCGAGTGAAAACCGATAGAACCACATATAATATAAATAGAACTGTCCCAAGTCAGTGGCGGGCAAATTTACTGAAAGCATAAAGTAGAAAAAACCATGATGAATTAAGCACACATATGTGTTTAGAAAAGACAAATTGATGCAGGCCCGACCAGGGATTAGAACACTAGTCGTCTGCTGGAGTTCGTCTTAGTGGAGTGGAGTTCTACCTATTGAGCTATCACGTTGTCACGTTGTTAAAATTATTTATTTATTTATTTATTTGGATGAACAACAGCGATATACTACAATAATTACTTAATATTTAATCAGCTCTCAGCAAAAATGTTTTTAATTTTTATCTATATCTCCTACATCTATCAAAAAGAGGTAATCCTTGTTTTTTATCGGTATTGAATAGGCTTCGAAACCACAATTTTCAGAAGAATTATTGACTATCTATCAACTCGCAAAATTTCATAAGGGCACAGCAGTAAATGGATAACTAACAAATAACAATACCCGGGCAAACCCAATTTTAAGTTTATTTTACCTATATTTCCGTTGGGTGGGTCCCACTTTAATAAATTGGCCGTTGGATATATTTTTTTAAATACTTTTTAATACCACATTTTTGAAATTCCTAAATGTGACGCAATATTTTCTTTGGATCCCAAAAACGGTACTTATTAAATCTTCAAAACCCGACTCTTATTTACCTAATACAACACCTTCGTAATGAAATTGATTTGGAAACACAGTAATTACTCGTAATATATAAATATAATCAAACGTTCGCGCTCTATATCCCCAAGGGGATATCAGAGGTAATTTAAATATTTTTGTTAATGAAAACCTCATGTGGGGATTATTACTAATAAATAAAGAACAAAGCGTTTTCAACATTTGCATTCTATCTGAAAAGATGGACAAATGGCCTTCCGAATTAGTTAAAATTCGGAGGTAGGAAACGCAAACACTACTTAAACGTGTAAAAGAAATAAAGGATAGAAGAATTTCGCACTGGCAGCCAATTGACACGGTGGCTCAGTTGGCAGAGCGTCGGGGCGTATACCCGAGGTCGCGGGTTCGATTCCCGCCTGTGTCGAAATTTTTCTTTCCTTTATTTATTTTTTATTTATTAATATCAGAGGTACTTATATTTCTGAACATCACGTGACTTTGTCACCTGGTGATCAGAGTACCCACGTTTTGCTTGGACTGTGTACTCACGTAATACAGGCCTATCGCCGTACATCGTTTCCTCACGATGTTTTCTCTTACCGTTTACAACCATGATAAATTAACCACACATGTGACTTTAGTAATGACAAATTGGTGTAGGCCCGACACGGGATTTGAACCCTAATCGTCTGCGTGATAAGTTGTGTTCTACCCACTGAGCTATCACGGCTGACTAAATAGCTAAATATACATACTTATGTTATAAATCTCTAGAAGGGGTAGCCAGAGCTTCTGAATATGAAATTCCTTAGCCACTTTTGAAAATTGAGTGGGGAAATGATTGTAAAATAAAAGTTGTTGGTGTCCGACAACCTCGCCTACAAATCGCTTAAAACGTCCCAATAGCCTTAGTCGCCTCTTACAAACAGCCACGGGAAGAAATGAGTTAGTGCTTTTCTAAGCCGATACTACACAGCGCGTATGTGAAGTCATGTGGGTTGTTAATTTATCAAGTTTGGTAGTGGTACAAATAATATAATACTATGCTAGGTAGTGGTGAGAGAAATCATCACAAGGAAAACCACATCACTGAGTGGTATATAGGGCATCCAAATATCCGCCAAATTGGTTACCAAGATAATCTGGATACCAAATATAATACGGTCATTGCGCGTAGTAATATAAAAAAGATTATCATTACTCATATTTATTAGTTTTTAGGTTTGTAATATTAAGAGATTTAGGAGAAAGAAATTACAATAGCATAATTTTATCAATCGCATAAATGTTGGTTCTGTTGCCATTGCCACTACTAAATACAAACTTTTTTAAATCTTGACAAATAAACTATTGTACGAGTTGATATGGTAAGGATTTTGGGAAAAATAAAGTTATTTTATTTGTTTCCAAATATTGTAAAATAGATAATTGTTTGTGGTTGGTTACTTTCCAGTCACATAAATCAATAAAACCTACTGTTATAGCCTTTGTCACCTCGTGCTACATGTACCAAAAAGGGGTAGCCAGAGCTTCAGAGCTAGAAAATCCTCACTCACTTTTGGAAGTTGATAGAAGAGAATGGTAGAAATAAAGTAGAATCGTTGGTGATGGGTCTCCAACCGCAACGCCCAAACACCAGTAAAAAAAGCCCCATGCCCTTAGCGTGGGTAGAAAGGGGTAGTGAAATTCTATGCCGGCACTACACGGCAAGCACATATAACAAGTTTTTTTTAATAATGTAGTGCTAATAACTTGAAAAAAACTTGTAACATCACGTATTTCTTTCAAATCAACTAATTCCAATTCAATGAATCAAGCTTATTTTGAAGGGATTAAATTATTTTTATCACTGGTTTTGGAACAACAATGTGTGACGTAAGTAATAGGAGTAGAAAAAAACCTGTCTGAATATAATTTATTATTACGCAACAGTTATGCTGCAATTGAAGTCGTGTTGTGACGATAATGATTATTTATTATAATAATACATACATAAATACATATACTCAAGGCCATAAATCCCAAAAAGCAGTTGCTAGAGCTTCAGAGCCAGAAACTCGTCAGCCACATTTAGAAGTGGATACGGGCCAAGATTGTAGAAATAAAGTATCGTTGGAGATTGGTCTCCAACCTACTCGCCAAAAACCACTTAAAAAAGCCGCACACCTTTGATCGCTTCTTACGACACGTAGAAAGGGGTAGTGACATTCGAAGCCGGCACTGCACGGATAATAATAATAATTCTACTTATCTAATTCTACTTACATACTACTTAAATATAAAATGACATGGATGTGCGGGCTCAAAATTGTGGGGCCTGTACCCAGCAGTGGGAAACAATATACACCTGTGTTTCCCAAACTTGTCAGGACCGCGACCCATTTACAAGAAAGTTTAAAGTGTACGGCCCGACTTGTTTCATGAAGACAAAAAACCAGCTTGATGCCACAGTAAAATATATAACTCTGTTCAGACAACATTTAAAATGCGACGTCTATTTTATTTTAGACCTATTTACGAGATCTAATAAATTTTGCCCTTCATTTATCCTTGATTCGTTTCAAAGCTGTATGTATGTTCATAAGATTGTAATAAGATAAAAATTTTAGGTAATTCTGTTTTCCAGGTGATCTGGAAAGGTGCAGGTGTGGAGGAAACCGGTCACGACGCAGAAACGGACCAACTTCTTGTCAAAATCAATCCCAAATATTTCAGGCCAACGGAAGTTGTAAGTATTTGCTAGTTTTTCCATACTTTGAGATTCCGTATTCTGTTGAAATAACGAGCTGTAAACAATAGTCTTTTTCTACACTATTTCCTTTTTGTTGTTACTTTTTTTCTATATATTTCCTTTCTTTCTTTCTTACAGCGTTTTTAAAAAACAAAGGTTCTTTATGTTAGCTACTGAAACAAATTGAGAAGGAAAAGACTGTATCAACAAATGTTGACGATGCGTTTCTAAAACAATCTGACAACCCATACATGTCCCTCCGCCCATTTGGGCAGATTGACGACCACTACCATGATATTAGCGGGGTTTACGTGCCTTAACGTACGTTTATAACTATAATAAATCCTTTTTCAACATCTTTTCAGGACCTCCTACTAGGCGATGCAACGAAAGCCAAAGAAAAGTTAAAATGGACCCCAAAAGTATCGTTCGACGAACTAGTCAAAGACATGGTAGAGGCTGACCTCGCGCTAATGAAGAGAAACCCTGAAGCCTAACCGATGTAATGTACAAAACGTAGCTTTTTATAGTCTGTACTGACCTTTATAAAAAGTCTGTGATACTTTGAATTTGTGCGTCGAAAATTACTTTTGTACATACACATTTCGGATAGTCTAGTACGAGGTGTAGAAAGTCGTTAAAAGGTGGCTAAAGATAAAAGTCACTAGCTATTGGCAGAGTATATTTCATTAAATCCACATCTATAGAATCCTTTGCTTATGCTCTTTTTAAATAAAATTGTAGCCCTACGTATATGTTAAGCTGTTTTCTGGCAACATTGACTAAGTTTTACCTTCTTTCGATCGTTGTTCGCATAGATATCGGCTAAAAGCTGCTAAAAAAAGTACCCACTTCTGGCCTTATCCTTTGTTTCGTAGATCCTGTAAATCTTTTTATAAAAGAGAGAACAAGGCTAGTACGAAACGGGGTTTAAATCAGACGCTAAATAAGCACGATAACGATAAATGGCAAAACTTTTAGCTAAAAATATATCGGCCGGAGGCTAGCGACAAACACAACTTAATGCGAGATTTGATGTTAATTCATATTTATTTTATCGCAACTCTGGCAAAGAACACTACTGTGGGCAAGATCCTGTTAGCTACAAAAAAAACTTACATTAAATAGCCAAATCGGTTCACGATTTTATTTTTAATAAAAAGTAGTAGTTTTATGGTTTAGTTATTTCATTGAAGAATCACAAGTTCCATCACAATCTCTCATTTAATTTGTTTTTAGAATAGAATATGTTATTTTTATGGATGTTTCCAATACACAAATTATTTATCATTATTATTTATAATACATTATATCTATTTTTCCAAATAAAATAAATATTTAAAAATATATTATTAATACTTAAGCGCTAAAGCGGCACTGATGAAGTTCGTTTAGATTACTATATCTAGTATTCTTTTTTTTTAGTGTAAAATTTTGTTTCCTAGTCTTAAATCTTTATTTTTGTGTTCATATTACCTAGTTATATTATATTGCATATGAGGATGATGCTTTCTTTTAATTTGTATCCTTTAGTTTTATTTATTACCAGAATAAACTATTCCCGCGTCTTATCCAGTGCAATAGTATATTTTAATTGTGTTTTGAAGTTCCGTTCATTTTGTTTATATTACAGAGGTAATAGGAGGACATAATAGTTAATACTATTTTTATTATTATACTTGAATCCATAAACATAATAAACTTCTTTTATTAATACACTTTTTAAACTCTCGCAGTTTGTAGACATTATATATAATAATAATCGGGATTTACCCACGATCATTTTTAAAACCACTTACGTGATATGTTTGCCCGACGATGTTGAGGCAGCCCGTGACCACGGCACCAGTAGCTGTGCCGAAACGTCGGGCAAACATATCACGTAAGTGGTTTTAAAAATGTTCGTTGGTGAATCCCGATTATTATTATATATAACTTCTTTTATTGTTCAAACTTATTACGCATTTAAACTCAAAGAAATTGCGAGTGCACATTTTAATGTTTGCTGAATTTCCAAATTAAATGCACGATCCTTCTGATGCAGTTGGGTGAAGAGAATAGATATTTATTCAAAACACTTATGCTAAATTATCAGGTATGATAAAAACATAGTTTGTTATAATTTTATTTTGGCTGTATTAGGTTGCGATTCCACCAGTGTATAATAATTATTATTTATTACAATCGCAGCCTTTATCTATTACATAAACTTAAGTGCAATTGAAGGATTTATATTTTAGCGGTCAGTATTATATAGATATTTTTCTTATAAGTTGTGTAAATATTTGCACTATCTTCTAACCATAGACGGTTGTATAGTGTAGGTCTTAGCACAAGATTGGGGAAAAGCAATCCTATTTTATTATATTCTAAAATAGAAGTATAGTTGGCAGTTTTATCACCATAGCGTTTCTTTGGATAGTAGTTTCAACTAAAATATGGTCATATTCTGTAAATGTACAAAATCATTAGATATCTGATTTTGTTGAAGTTATTAAAACTTTTTACGAAGTTATAGTTTCAATTCAATAATAAGTATGTATAATTAGAATGAATTTGCTCATGAAAACCTCATGTGGGGATTAATACTAATAAATAAAGGAAAGAAAAATTTAGACACCAGTTGCAATTGCAACTAACGACAATTGCAATTGGCAGAGCGACGGGGGCGTATACCCGAAGGTCGTGGATTCAATCCCCGCTGGTGTCTAAATTTTTCTTTCCTTTATTTATTAGCAAGTACGGATGTAATTTATGTACGTATCAGCCGCGTATTTTATACGTAATTTTCCATTTATTTTGTGAACCATATTTAGATGATCTTTCAGTTATGTCAAGTACATCCGCTTTCTGCACAAATAAGTTATCAAATGAGATACTTACATAATGTTAATAAGTACTTAGCTTTGGCTAAGATAGTACTCATTTGATTCGAATGATACATTCCAGATATATTTGTGACGCCAGTGTTCAAAATAATGTGAAATATTGTATTTACTATGGTTTGTAATAAAGTGAAGTTCAATAAAATTTTGTTTTATTTAATCACCCTACACTGGACCAAATCATTCCTAATGAAGCCTATTATTAAACTGACCCCAAGTCTCTTCCACTAGAAATAGGAGTAATGGTATCTGACGATTTTTGCGACTCTATGTCTTTTCTTGCCATGTAGTGCAGACTTAGGATGTGACTATCCCTTTCTAAATCTACTCCTCAATTAATAAGTTGTAGATTCTAAATCATGATCAGTAAAACGAAATGTAAACAAACAATGAAAATGGTTTATTGAAAGTAATATGAAATTAACCCATTAATGGTCAAAACAAAAATACAAGGATTTTAATGTTTTTTTATTTATTAACTAATTGAAGAAAGTACCACAAACAGTTTAAATAAGAAAAATAATAATTAAATTATTTTTTTTAGGTTTTAAAGGGGTGTTCCCAAATTGGCACAGTGGCCACATAAGAGTGAAATTTTTTAAACACTTTTTTTCAATGCACAGCATTTTCTTGTATTTCTTGTAGTGATAGGATTACTATCGAAATGCTGAGGGCTGGTAAAGGGTTGGTGGCTTCTTGGTTGTACTTCCTTTTCCAAAAATGCTGGTCGAGTGGCAAAGTTCCACGAGACTGGTGCAAGGCGGTGATTGTGCCTCTATATAAAGGAAAGGGGTCACACCAAGAGGCTAAAAACTACCGCGGCATCAGCTTACTCAGCATTGTTGGTAAATTGTATGCTAAGGTACTGATTGAAAGAGTGATGAATGAAACTGATGAGAAAATATGGGATGTGCAAGCGGGATTTAGAAAAGGAATGGGATGTATGGATCAAATCTTCTCTCTAAGGAGCATCACCGAAAAGTTCTTAGCTAAGAACCAAAAGGTGTATTGCTCCTTCATTGATTTAGAGAAGGCGTATGATAGGGTGGTAAGAAAGTGTTTATGGGAGGTGTTATCCAAGTTCGGTTTGGGGAGTCAACTTATACGTGCATTAGTATCACTCTATGAGGATTCTAGTGCATGTGTAAGAGTAAACGGGGAAAACACTGACTGGTTCGGAATCTCTAGGGGTGTCCGACAGGGATGTGTAGCTTCTCCGTGGCTCTTCAATTTGTTCATGGATGACTGTTTGACAGAGTTGCGTGAAAGTGATTATGGACTAAGAATGAGTGGTTTCATCATTAAATGCCTCTTGTATGCTGACGATCAAGTGCTACTTGCATCGTCGGCAGAAGAGTTGCAAGAGATGATGAATATTGCATGTGAGTCTTTTGTAAGAAAGGGAATGAGGGTGAATGTGGATAAGACCAAAACGATGGTTTTTGAGAGACAGGAAGATGTGACAAAATGCGTGATTGCGATTGATGGTAAGGATGTGGAACAGGTGAAGGAGTTTGTATATCTGGGAAGTTTGTTTACAAGGGATGGAAAATGTGATGAAGATATTGAAAGAAGAGTGAAAAAGGGTAATGCGGTAAATGGAGCAATGAATAGCCTAATGACCTGTCAATCGGTGTCTGAAAAGGCCCGAATGGCTGTGCATGATGCTGTTCTTGTTCCTACGCTTATGTATGGAAGCGAATGTTGGGTGTGGCAGAAGAAGCATGAGAGCAGAGTGAATGCAGTAGAGATGAGGTCCCTCAGAAAAATTTGTAATGTTAGATTATGTGACCGAGTGAGAAATAGTGTTATTCGTGAAAAGTGTGGTGTGAAAGATGATATTGTAAGAAAGATAGAAAAAGGAATGTTGAGATGGTTTGGGCACATAGAGAGGATGGATGATAGAAAATTGGTAAAAGGGATCTATAGAGCTAGTGTGGATGGTAATGTTAGTAGAGGACGACCACGGAGAACACACTTGGACCAAATTGAGAGTGTGCTCAAAAAGGCTGGCGTCCGAAATATGAAGAATAAAAGAGCATGTATGAAAAGATTGATGGATGTAAACGAAGCTAGAGAGGTTTGTCAGGATCGTGCGAAGTGGCGATCAATAGTCTCTGCCTACCCCAATGGGAACTAATGGCGTGAGTATATGTATGTATGTTGTAACCCCAATCGGCTTCTGGAATGGCAATCGGATTCTAAAACACAGCGTACTCGTTTCGGAAGCTTTGTTGGTACGTGATCGGCGCCATCAAGTTAAACATTGAAGGACGAGCAGAATGTCTCAGGGGGGATTGCCTCAAATGGGAACTGGCTATGCTTCGTCAAAATAGAAGTTGGTCCATGGGTTCTTCCCTAGACTAGACATGTAATCGCTAAGCATTTGCCAAGGCCATATCAAACATAGGTATACAATACCCACCACCATTTCTTGTCATCAACGCCGATGCTGTACAGTAAAATGGAATATTGAAATTGATCAATGAAATGGATTCATCAACTTCATCCAGGTCTTTATTATAATTTTGATATAAATGTGGGATCGTCATATCCATCTTTTGATTATTTTCTGCACACTATATTTTTATAGTTTTATTGGTTCATAAGAATCTTAGTTTGTTGCCATTGTGCAAATACTGTTGTGTTTCCAGCGAACCAATGACACTTTTTTTTATCGAACCTATAATCGAACTCTCCTCTTGCTTTTTCTTTCATATCCTTAGCGTTTGAACAGGTATAAGAATTTTTCAGCCTCTTTCATGTGACTTTCATTTAAAATAATAAAACATCAGTACCAAAATACAGATTGTCAAAAGTAAATACATCTTTCATGGGGTTATGCGTAAAAATGTATAATAAAATACCTGAGGACATTTTAAATTTATCAGAAACAAAATTCAAAGCAGCTGTTAAAAGCAATCTTAGTTCGAAAGCCTATTACAATGTCAATGATTACATTGATGATGAAGTGGCTTGGTGTCATCAGGGCTCTGTGCAGGATGTTTCCGGGCTAACACCGAAATTGTAATGGACGTAAAAAAAGATGTGTGTTGACGAGTTTCTTACGGGTTCTTCTCTCAACAAAACACCTTCCGAATCCGAAGTAAACTTAGTATTAAGTTAAAATTTGACGTTCAAAAAACAAAGATTTATCTTTTTATTTTGAAATAAATGGTTTTTTTTTTTTTTATTTAGTATTCGCTTTTCAGATTCTGCGTAGGTTTTTTATAAATTGGATCACGACGGACAGGTTTGAAGTTAATAAACTTGGGTTGGTTGAATGGGCAACCGCAGTGTTATAAGAAAGAAAATGTTCATCGCGAACAATCACCTCTATGTTTTTTTTTTCTAGCAATATCATTTAGCAAGTTAGATAATACGTAAACGTTGTCAAAACCCTCTTCTTCGTCAACACTGTGTTCTTGTGGTATTGTGACTAAGTTATACTCCAAAACGTCATCACTGTCTTCTTCTATGGAATTTATGACCTCCTCTAAACTGTTGTAGTTGTCAAAGCGCTAAACTTACACCTGCAACTCATTTTCAAAATCTGAAAAATTAAGGAGAAACTTAGTACACTTGTGGCCGCTGTACCCAAATTGGAACACCAAAGTTTCGGATAGAAGAAAAGCTAACATTCTCAATATATGTAATTACAAAATGTTGTAAAACATTCAATATTTATTCAATCTTAATAATATAAAAAAGTATGATTTTTATTGCACCTAAATATTACAATAATAATAAATAGCTGTACTTACCTACACGTATGTCCTGATAACAAATTTCAAGAAATGATTATAATAACACCGTTAACTTTCATAAAATTTTTGTATTGGATATTTATTCACAGCACTTTTAACTACTCGAAAATTTAATTTTGTTTCAACTGGCATCAATACTTTTCATTTTATCCCTCTTTAATTCAGTGTTCCCAAATTGGCACGGCAACCAAGAATGGGTTAATTGTTAGTTCTTATTAAGGAAGCCAAACTTATGGTGTATGAGAGCTATGTTACTTATTTAATTGGGTATTCGTAAGTTCAGATGAATTACTTCCGCGATTTGCTTGCACCACGAAGTCAAAGATGTTCTTTAAAATATAGGAAAGACTAAAATCTAGATACAAGTGTAGGAAATCCCATTGATCAAATATACATTCTTACTTCATTTACACTTACACTTCATGGTAATAAATCGTATTGGGATGGGCAGATATTATTTATACGATAGGGTGACTGGATCTAACGGTTAAAAGCAATGCCTGCAATCATGAATAGTAGTTTATTAAAAAGTTACAAATGTGTTCTTTTGGAACTGAATTGATGCTGGCCCTACTGCCTATGTGGTTTTACCATTAATTGGTACTCCAACCGCTATCAACAATGGTGTGTGATCTGACTTAAACTCACGCCCATTATTCCCACAGGTGGGGACAGACCTGTGCTTCACCTCGTTATTTCACCTGGGCAGGGCCGCGCCAACCCCAGGCAGCGCCTGTGTGCGGAATCTCTGAAGCGCCTCTTTTTAGGGTTCCCTACCAAAAGGTAAAACGGGACCCAATTACTAAGACTTTGCTGTTTATCTGTCTGTCTGTCTCCAGGCTGTATCTCATAAAACGTGATAGCTAATAAGCTGGAATTTGAAATTGCTGGAAATGATTTATTTCTGTTGCCGCTATGACAACAAATACAAAAAAAAAACATTTCATTCAATAAATGTGGTTTTATCGTATTTTATTGCTCAATTTTAAAAACGTTAATAAGTAGACGCTAATTTTTTTTACAGAATATTTACTTGTATATCACCTTTCAAAACAAATAATTTAATAACAGTAAAGTAAATAACAAAGGATGGCTCCCATACAAAAACGTAAGTTTCTATTATAGATGATAGTGCGGAACCCTTCGTGCGTGAGCCGACTCGCACTTGGCCGGTTTTTTAACGATTTTAGACTTTTAATGAATATTTTTAATTGTAAATTTTGACTGAAATAAATTTGTAATATTTAAATCACAGTTTTAACTAAATGCTTAAGGGTGTAACGGTGTAAGCATTTGGTAAAAAGTACATAAAATAATATAATTAATTAATGTCTGTTCCTTCCGCTTAGTCTCTAAAACAGCCGGGAAAAAGCATTTTTTTTATTCAAAATTAGTTTTTTGTTTTATATCTTAAACAGAACTTATGTTTATTTGTGTAGAAAATTACATAAAAATTCATACCGACCACTACTTGAAGCGTTTTTTAATCAGATTTAATAGCACTTTCATCGATGACCTGACTGCTTTCTGTCTCTTATGATGGTGTCCAAATGGATGGTTGAGCCGTAAACTATTTACTTATTTTAGTTGCATTTTTATTACGTTCTTCTTCTTGTTTTCATTTCCTGATAAGAATCTTGTAACCAGACCAAATCTTTTTTAACTATTTATTATAAAAAATCAATCTTACACACAATTGCAATCAAATGATTGTTCAATTGTTTTGTTTTGTCTTGGCTATCTCGTTCATTATATCGCACGCATCGCATCGGGTTGCGTATACAACACAAACTCACTAATACATACTAATACAAACTCGACGCCTCTGCGGCTCAAAAGAACTGCCGCCGTTTAAACTTTGAGCTCATATGTAATGTAAAATAAAACTCTAAGCGTAAAATGAAACCTTAAACGTGAATAATAATAAACATTAAATATTGAGAGACTTGTTCAATGAGCGTAATAGATGTTTTGTTGTTTACAAGGCGTATGTTGGGCCTATTCTACCTACTTACTTCTAAATCTTTTAGGTAACAAGGTAGGTAGGTAACAAAAATAATTTAGGTGGCGCGGGCGCGGCGCCCCTATAGTCCTGGCGCCTGTGTGCGCCGCACACTTCGCACACAAGGGCGGCGCGGCCCTGCACCTGGGTGAAGCACGGGGTATGCGCTAGTCCCCATGCTCCAACCGACGCGACGTTGACATTAAAGAAATTACAGAAAGTACAACCGTGTGCTGAAGTTGTTTATTATGTAAACATGTGTTTCAAAAATATTGTGAACAAATATATTTTTCTTCTAATTAATATTACATGTACCTTGGTAGATCAAAAACGAAAAAAAAAAAAAATGTTGCGACTAATTTTACAATTTTTTGTAACGAGGTCGTTATAGTAATAAATAGAAGTGAAATAAATTTAATTAAATAAACCAGGCCGGAATAATGCTGAGTAACGTACCTACCTAATATTATATTTAACGTTATTTATCCAAAAAAAAGGCCTAGTGTGGTTTGGTTATTTAATAATTCCATCTGCGCATTTAAAATGAATTCATCTCTTTCGCAATATTCCTTGCGCCGTTTAGAGGTATTGAATTTTATAAGTGTACATTATGTTTAACTAGGTACTTCAGATTACGAGCATCATAGATTGAAATAAATTTAATTAAATAAACCAGGCCGGAATAATGCTGAGTAACGTACCTACCTAATATTATATTTAACGTTATTTATCCAAAAAAAAGGCCTAGTGTGGTTTGGTTATTTAATAATTCCATCTGCGCATTTAAAATGAATTCATCTCTTTCGCAATATTCCTTGCGCCGTTTAGAGGTATTGAATTTTATAAGTGTACATTATGTTTAACTAGGTACTTCAGATTACGAGCATCATAGATTGATCATGACTGTACAAAAAAATAATATTGGTTGGAGCACGGGGACTAGTGAATACCCCGTGTTACATCTGGGTGAAACATGGGACTAGGTTATGCCCCGTGCTTCACCTGGGTGAAACAATGAGGTGAAGCACGGGTCTGTCCCCCCACAGGTATATCCCAGAGACATTCAATCGACATTTTGCACGATCCTGATAAATCTCTCTGGATTTCCTTACATTATTTATTCTTCTAACTTCGGGTCGGGTCCTTGTAAGCCTGTATTAGTAATAATCTTTATAATGTTTAAATGCTGATTATATATTAAATACAAAGTGCAGTTTCATATAAGTTTTTAAAATATATTGATAATGATAAGATGTGATGAACAGATCTGGATACAGACTGATTTCACCATGTTATTTAATTACAAATAATGTATTTAGTCTGTGTCTGTTGTTTGTCCAAAGTAAATAAATAAGTCTTCGCGGCCGTCCTCTACTAACAACCACATCCCCATAAGCTTTCACCACAATGGTATGTGGCTAAGCTAATTCTAAAAGGAAAGGAGTCCGTAGAGAAGGAACCTTATATTAATACAGTGTAGTGCTCGCTGCACTTAGGAACCCTACGCTATTTACCTACGCGAATGTGAATTGAGAAAGATGTTTGGAAGCCTTTAAGAAAATAAAACCAACGTATGTGAAAAAACCTTATATTTACATCATCATAACTAATATAATCACAGATCATTTATAGGTACACATAGACAAACATTAAACGCTTCGCAAAATAAAAGTTACGATAACAATAAAAACTAAAATGCTTGCATAAAGTTAAAATACAAATGTACTTCTAAACAATGTTACATTACAATCTATTTAACAATTTTAGTTTAAATTTGTAAAACGAGCTCATTTTGGGTCACAATTCAAAAACGTTGTAAATATTTTTCATACGATTTCTAAATACCTTAGAATTATTTAAACATGAAAATGCTCATCGAAATAAGGTTTGGTGGTGTTTGGTACACCTGTTTTCCGACACTAGTACGAACTTTTATTTTTGAAAATGGATACTTTGTGCCATAATTTAGCACTTTAAGCACCGCAAAGAACCTTTATCAATTATAATGAAATAGACAGAGTCAGATTCTTAGCAAAAACTTAAATAGTATATCTTATACAATATAACAAGAACAAATCGTAATGTATAAATGCAAGTCACACGAACAATTTTACAACTAAATGGGGTACATTTAAATAAATAAGTATTTATTGGCAAACTAAGCTGTCGAAAGCATAAAAACAGTTTACACCAAATAAATATGACTGGGAGAATGGACTTGAAGAGTTATTTTAAGAACTTTCAACATATTTTAGTAAACTACCAACAAAATCGTTTATGACATATTAAATTCAATCCTCGACTACAACACTCTTGATTTCCATAAGGTAAATTACTGAGAATAAAGATTCGATACATAATTTTTATCAAAGGTATTTACCGTTTCTTAATTAAAACATTATTTGACATTACTAGTTGGAATAAAAACATTTTGGAAACTCACCTAAAATAAACTTACATAAATGTTTATTGTCATAAAAATACTGGCTGAATTTCGTCCTTACACGATAATTCAATAAACTAATCACTTATCTATAGTTGTAAAACTTACAAAAATATTTTGTTTTATTTTATTAAAAAATCGACTTTGAACATGAGGATGATTTAACCTAACTTTAAAATTTATGATAAACTGGCCAAACATATGTTTATAATATATTTTCATTATGATTAAGAATATTATATTTTGCTGTTTACTCTAAAAGGGAATGACGCCATGGATGAAAATTATTCAAGTTACTCAATAATATTTAAAACAATTTACAGCAAATTTAGATATCATACAATCTATTTTACACTTAAAAATTTGATAGCGTTCTCTCTAAAATCATTTTTCTCTTTCTTGGAGTTCTGAGGTTTGATGCGAGGAATAACTTAAAATCCAAACTTGATGCCGTATATCGCCGGAGGGGTGGCAGAGTTACTAATAGTTTTGACCATCACGTGATATTAAAGTCAACAAGTGTTCAGAGTACCCACGTCTTTTACGCAAATACTAACTCGCTTTTAAAATTGCTATAAAACTGAAACTCAACAGGATTGAAAAAGGCAGGTACAAGAAGAACCCCTTGAACATTCGGCAATCGACACAAATGTAGACCAAACTGGGATTGATACACTCGACCAATTTTCCTACTAATATTATAAATGTGAAAGTTTAGATGTTTGTGTGTTTGAGGCAAAAAGGCTCCTCAAGTACATAATGTATATGAATAAAATTTGGCAGAATGTTAGATAATGACACAAATTGTAACATAGGATACTTTTTATCCGTGAAAAATTTGGCCAATAAAATATTCACGCCTGATTGAACAGTAGCGGACAAAACGCCTTAAGCTTTGTCATAAACAAATTTGACAGTACGAAGTCTGTCGGGTCAGTTAGTGATTAATATAATAAATATTATATTAATTGTTCTGATTGAGAACTAAGTTTGGAAACTGGATCACTAACCTATGTTCAACACCGTAAAACAAAGATTTTTTCAACTTTGCTAGTATACATTATATCTTTGTAGAGATAATTCGAAATTATTTTAAAAAGAAAACAGCAACTTATAAAAGCTTAACAATTAATTAAAAAGATTAACAATGAAAAATATACTACCTATCAAAAACGAAGAGATGTAACAACAACTAGTAATCATGGGTATTAGTAACCTAAAGAGCAACTTTCTATAACATAACACACGTTGACGTTCATATTTGAGATATTATTCCTTTTAGATACCTTCTAAATGTTCCGATCTTTTATATTGATACATGCATTTACTGACGGCCATAAATCCCAAAAAGGGATGGGAAGGAAAAGAGCTTCAGAGCTAGAAACTCCTCAGCCACATTTGGAAGTTAAGAATTTGAGATATAGTTGAACATGGTAGAAATACAATATCGTTGGTGATGGGTCTCCAACCGCATCGCCCAAAAACCTCACAACCTTAGTCGCCTCTTACAACAACCGTGGGTACAAACGGGTAGTGATATTCTAAGCCGGCACTACACGGAAAATTATTCACCAAAAATAAACTAAACATAAACAAAAATAAACTCTTCACCAAAGCATATTATTTTCTATATCTAATTCCTGTTTCAACACCCCCGAGAGTATAAATTCTGTAGAAACTATGATGGCCCCTTTCTTCCTCAATGCAGGCCACAAGTTTCTATCCTTGACGGAGGAAACACACATCCACTTTGATCCACCTTCTTCCCATTTGCCTCCAGAACATTCTACAATCACTGAAATAATAATAATGTTTAATAAGTTAAGCTGTGTAGTGTCGGCTAAGACTAGCACTACCCCTTTACTACCCGTGGGTGTTCGTAAGAGGCCACAAAGGGTTTTGGGGGTAAGTGATTTTTGGGCGATGCGGTTGGAGATCCCTCACCAAGAACCATTATTTTATTATCTTTTCCCCATTTAACCTCCAAAAGTGGCTCAGAATTTCGTATTCTGATACTCCTTTCCTTTGATATCCTTTTAGCGAACCACTTTAAGGGCCGTAACACGCTCGTAGTTATAGATCATTGGTTGGAATGAGATAAAGATAGACAATTTTATGGCAGTGTAAAAGAGATAGCTGTTTTATACCACGACAATTTTTTCGGTTTCGCCACCAGATGGCTTCTTTTTTGTAACAATTCGATTGGGAATGAAAAGATAAAGAATAATAATTTTTGTACATACTATTCTGGCTACCCCTTTTAGGGATTTATAGCCGTATGTATGTAAGTAAAGTTAAAGAACAGCACTGTCGTACCATCCTTTTAGCGAACCACTTTAAGGGCCGTAACACGCTCGTAGTTATAGATCATTGGTTGGAATGAGATAAAGATAGACAATTTTATGGCAGTGTAAAAGAGATAGCTGTTTTATACCACGACAATTTTTTCGGTTTCGCCACCAGATGGCTTCTTTTTTGTAACAATTCGATTGGGAATGAAAAGATAAAGAATAATAATTTTTGTACATACTATTCTGGATTTATAGCGTCTGGAAGAAAACCCGACTTATTTTATACTAGAGAAGATGACAAGTGTGCTACCACTACTGGCCATTTTCAATAATATATCGACTATAACCAGAAATATGGCTTGATATTTTTTTAGAACCTTTAAAATTTTATTAGTACCTTTAAAATGCTGTGTAGTGTCGGCTTAGAATAGCACTACCCCATTTCTTCCGGTGGTACGTAAGAGGCGACTAACGGTATTGGGGCTTTTAAGGGATTTTTGGGCGATGCTTTGCAACAAACTTTGTTTTTTTCCATCTTTTCCCCACTCACATTTTCAAAAGTGGCGGAAGAATTTCTAATTCCTTAGCTCTGGCTACCCCTTCTAGGGATTTACAGCCGTGAGTGAATGTTTGTTTGTATGTATGTATGTATTTTTTTAGAGTTCCATTTCACTGTGAATTATCGAACAGGTTTGTGTCATCTAACCCGTTTCTTCCCGCGGGTATCGTAAAAAGCGACCTAGAGTGAATGCAATTCATTTATTTGCATATCACAAATCACAAGTCAATAAGTTGCTACTATTATCACTATTGCTGTGTAGTGTCGGCTTAGAATAACACTACCTCATTTCTTCCGGTGGGTGTACGTAAGAGGCGACTAACGGTATTGGGGCTTTTAAGAGATTTTTGGGCGATGTGGTTGGAGACCCATCACCAACAACCTTTATTTCACTATCTTTTCCCGACGCAATTTCCAAAAGTGGCTGAGGAACTTCCAGTTCCTTAGCTCTGGCTACCCCTTCTAGGGATTTATAGCCGTGAGTATATGTATGTATGTATGTAAGTATTATCACATATAATATAATACTATACTAGATATTATTAAAAGTACAGGTTTTGTGTTTTAAGTAATTTTTTAACGATGTTGCTGGAGACCCATGGTCAACCAAATCTTTGTTTTACTTTCGTTTTTCTACTTACCTTCCAAAAGCTAATCTATCTCTTTTTGGGACTTCTAGCTGTGAGTGTATGTGTTAACTTTATTATGTAATTTATTCATTAACATTCCACTTACAATCTTTCAAACAAGCATGTATGAAAAGATTGATGGAGGTAAACGAAGCTAGTAAGGTTTTCAGGATCGTACGAAGTGGCGATCGATATGCCTACCCCCAATAGGAACTAATGGCGTGAGTGTATGTGTTCTACTTACGTTTCATCTCGGCTGCAGTAGGCATGACACTGGGAGTAGAGGACACGTTATATCCTTTTAAGTAGCTTCTTCGCATGGCAAGAGTTCTTCGTAGGCTAAATTTGAAGCGACTCTCGGCCGCTTCGTCTTGCATTAGGTATTGCCAAGGATCTGTTATAAAGTATAAAAGAAATTAAAATAAGCATTTAGACGACACCAATGAAGGATAAAGAATAATAAAGAATAAAATAAAGTGATTTATCAACAAATTTTAAGTGTATTGTAGAACTAGCCTGATTGGAATACAAGATAAATTAATATTTCCAACTGAATATTGTCAAGCATACAGATCAATGAGATTAATCAGTGAAATAAAACCACTTAAATATTTATTATTATACCAATTGCCGTCACTGTTGATTACATGGATTAATATAGTTAATAATGACAAATTAGCACTAGTTTAGCGTCTAGACAATCTTTTAATTATTAACCCTAGTGTATTTAATTTTAAGAAAAGTATTGCAAAATCGATATTCATGAATTTAAATTTTAAAAAATACACTTTAAAAACATCTAATCATTACAGTATATTTTTAAAAATATAATACATTTTTTTACTTACCAACAATAGTATTAGTGTCAGCGCAAGCCTGCACCCAGCTAGGCCCGACTATTGGCTTGCCAAGTCCAACCACGCACAACAATTTAAACGTTCTCTTGATTTGCATGGTCACTAAGACCGTGCATTTCGTTACGTCGGTCACTATTACTGCTCCTGCAATTGATTTATATATTTATTATAAACTGTGTATTAATACTTATACATAACATAACATAAACGTTCACGCCGTTTATCCCCGAAGGGGTTGGCAGAGGTACCAATACTTCTGAACTCACATGGCAGCGCCATCTAGTGTCCAGAGAAGGTACCCACGTTTTGCTTAGACAGTGTACTCACGTGATAGGGCCAGGTCTATCGCCGTTTTGTACGAATACACTGTCACATGACTAAGTACAACTTAGCCATGTGGGTTTCCTCACGATGTTTTCCCTCACCGTTAACAACCATGATAAATTAACCACACATATGACTTTAGAAAAGACAACTTGGTGTAGGCCCGACCCAGGATTGGAACTCACGCCCTTCTGTTTTCGGGCGGGTGTTCTACCCACTGGACTATCATGTGTACTATATTATTACTTATGTCGCTGTTGATTTTCCTATTAAAATAAACAAATAAATTAGGTATGTAAAAAAAATAAAAATGATAAACTAACACAAAAGAGGCAATATAAGGTATGCTGGTACTAGTACTAGACTGACATCTAAAGGATACACACACTTTAGAAAGATTAGATAAACTATTATTTTACAATAATATTAAAACTATGACTAATCGAATAAACAAAACTAACTGTATGGTAACAATACATTTATAGATTCTCTTATTTATATTTACATTATTTTAATACGAATGTGCCAAAAAGAGACATAAGAAACTTCTGGAAGTAGAATAAAGGATGATTGAAGATGGGTATAAACAGTAAGATAGTTGAGAGATTCAATCAAAATCCGTTAAAACCCTAAGCCGGCGACAGTACGACTATTCGAAGCCGCCACAGCTATTTTACTTTATTATTTTTTTGTAAATGTGGAACATACGGTACACATTAATATATTCTGTTTATAATTTGTTAGCAGAAGTTTAAACACTTCGATACCGCGATGTAGGATCTTACTATATGAGTGTGAGTGAGACCGCTAATGTGTACTTACACATTATGATACGAAGTGGGATACGTCCACTAATGGTCATGACTAGAGGCAATGAAGATTTACAGTCTAACAGTAGTAAATAAAGAACGCATTAAACGGTATCAAAATATTAAAAAAAAAACTTGGATATTCATATTTACAACATAAAAAATCTCCAATGAAGCAGTAACTTCACAGCTATTGCATTATTTTATTGAATTAGTTTGTGCAAGCAAACCTCCGTCGTACCCTTTTTACGAAAAAATCACAGACAGGGAATGAAATTTCGTAAACCCACATTACATACACTACCGCTAATAAGGAAGAGGCTGGGTGGCCATTTTGTACTGATTTACTGTAATTTGGTAACATGGCACTTGCTAGATGATTTATTTATTTATTTATTTATTTATTATATAAGGATCATCAACAGCAACACATATTATATAGTTAATTGAAACAGTACAGTAAATAAGGCCAATAACAGATGATCACAAGTTAAAACAAGATACACACACAGTTAATTCAAAAGAAAAAAATAAACTAAACTATCTAAAGAAATAATGAATAACAACAGAAAAAGAAAAATATATATATATGTAAAAATGCTAAACAATTGAGAAAAGAATAAAATTTAATATTAATGATAACACTGGCCAACACTATTTTTGGTGCCGTTGTTTTAAGACCTGATTATGAAAGTAATTTCTTCACTGATTTCAAATATGTAATCAGTTTTTCTGTATCAGCTCTAGTTTTGAAAATATTAAAAAAAAAAATTTTTCAACGAAAAAACACATTTTTTATTAGTCAGTGTACAAAAAACTCCTCTTAATAGATTTTCTTTCATGTTTATGCATTGGGTTGTCTCTCATAAGAGCCCAGCAGTAATCAGCCATCATGTGAGTATCCCATCTACCCTGGTATCGATCCTCCATGACTTTGATGTCCTGATGAAACCGCTCTCCTTGTTCCTCACTTAAGTCACCCAGGTTATGCGGGAAGCAGTCCAAATGGCTGTGTAGGTAATGAACCTTGATGCTCATATTACATCCCAACTTTTGAAAGCAAGAAAGCATTTGGTTTACAATACTTTCATAATCTTCTGCCTTATGATTACCAAGGAAATTTTTGATCACTTGCACAAATGAGTTCCACGCAGCAAGTTCCGTTTCATTCATAGATGTTGCGAAGTTATCATCTTTAATTAACTGTCTTATCTGAGGACCGTCAAATATTCCAGCCTTGAGTTTTTCTGTGCTTAAAGCTGGAAATGCCCTCGTAATGTATTGAAAGCATGAGCCCGATTTGTCTAATGCTTTTACAAATTGTTTCATGAGACCAAGTTTTATGTGTAGAGGAGGTAAAATGATCATTTCTCGGGGGACTAAAGGTGTATTTATAACATTTTGCTTTCCAACAGCTAGGCTTTCTCTGATCGGCCAATTTTTTCGTACCCAGTGATTCGGTTTATCTCTACTATCCCAAAGACACATAAAACATGGATACTTTGTATATCCACCTTGCTGTCCCAACAGAAAATTAACCATTTTGAGATCGACGCATATAAACCATTGGTGGTTATCATATTTAATCTTTTCTAAAAGCAGTGCAATTGCTTCATACTCTTCATTCATTCGGGTAGAATGAGCAATTGGAACACAAGCGTGTTTATTACCATTATGAAGCAATACACATTTGAGACTTCTTTTGGAACTGTCTATAAAAAGACGCCACTCAGTTGAGTCGTACTTTTGTAAACCCATTCTTGTTAATAAACCACCAATATCATTGCAATAAACAAGATTGTTATCTTCAGAAAAATATGGTAGCAAATCGCGTTCTCTTTGACGGTAAAATGTAACTCTTGTGTTTGGTGAAAGCAAATTCTTCTCTTTTAATCTAGAAGCCAACAATTCAGCACGCTCCTTTGAAAGATCTAGATCCCTTATCAGATCATTAAGCTCACCTTGTGAAAAAAAACGAGAGGTTCGATTCAACTCGCCATAATCACTGTCGATCTCGGGATTTGCTTGGATTTCGTTATATTGTTCCACTTCGATATCTGGCAGCGAGTGGTACGTAGGCACAGGGACACTTTCGGAATGAGGTACAGGTCTTTTCGCTGATGGTATATCAGGATATGTCCATTTACTTCTATTCTTTCGATTTATGCCGACAATCTTAACCAAACAGAAATAACAGTCGTTGAAGTGATTTTGTTGTTCCCTCCAAATCATCGGTATCCCAAATTTCATACATCTTCTTTTGCAATTTGTCCATTGTCTCAAATGTTCTCTGCATGTTTTACACACAAAATGGGGCACCCAAGGCTTATCTTGATGCTCAATAGATAGGTTGAAGTATGCGAAATATGCATTTTTCACGAACTCTGTTATGGGTTTTCTGTTTTCCTCAAACGTATATTCACCACAAATATAACAAAATGAATTAGGATTGGTCAAACAACATCTTGATGAGCTTGCCATTATGCCAAAACAACGAAATTGATGAAAATAAAAGAATTGCGATACTTTGTTGAAGTCAAAGTGACGAAATTTTAAAATTGAGGGTAGTTATGAAATTAGAGCTGATACAAAAATGGCAGTTGTAGGTTTGTCATCAGAGACACGTTCAAAAACAATATCTAAACAAATTTTTACCGCACCAAAAAAAAAGTTTTTTTTTGTTGGCCAGTGTAATTGATGATAATGTGTATGGTGTGTGTAATGTGTGTTATGATGTGTGAGTGTGTATATGAGAATGTGAGTGTATGTATGTGAGTGTATGTATGTGAGTGTATGTATGTGAGTGTATGTATGTGAGTGTATGTATGTGAATGTGATTGTATTGATATGCATAAACGTTATTTAATAGTAAAACCTTATTTAAATAATATGACATACAAATGGTTGAATCTACCTAAACAACTATAGCGTCTAGAACCAAGCGTTTGAAAATAGACTTGCTATGTGCAAACGGATCGAGGGAATAAAAATATTTGTTGTACTCATCTAAAATTCGTTGAATAGGCGCGTTATGGGCATAGTTGGTTCTAGCAAAAGGTAGGTGAAACAATTTTCTAAAAGTATGGCGAGTTCTGAGCGCAGGCGTGTTAAGTCCAATTTGGGAAACTACGTTGGGACAATCCATCCGACCACTCAAAACATCATGCAGAACTAACAAGTCTAAAAGAATGCGGCGCTGGTCAAGTTGTAATATTTTGTGATGTTTGCATGACGTTTCGTAGGTGCAGTCCCATCGTTTAGTTCTGAAGTCCAAGTGACGTATAAATATGCGCTGTATCGACTCAATCATTTGGATATACTTTAGATAATGCGGGGACCAAATAGAGGAAGCGAATTCTAGAACACTACGTACATATGCGTAATATGATGCGTAATATGATGAATAAATGATACAACTAATTATGGTCGAAGCTCGAGCACAGTACTGTAACCTGAGATACGGGCGATGAGCCTAGTTCGGGTGCAGTCGACACCAAATAATGTATACTCTTTTTATAAATAAATTACTATTACTATTACAGGAAACCACTTGTTGAATGTATAAAAAGGCACTCACCAAGCTGTTGCAGCTTATTTTTCACTTCTTCGTTCGGAAACGCTGTGAACAACACATGCTGAGTTTGAAGCTTTTTCGCTGGAGTTGCACGATGAGAGATTTGCGCGGCTGATCTAGTCCTTTTAGGGCTTGGCCCTCTAATTTCTACGGCCGTTCGTTTTAGTTTCCTTGGGGTTTCTGTCCCAGATTCTGAAGATAAATTGTAAACCGCACTCTGATCTTTACTTTCAGATTTTGATGTTGATCTTTTCGGTCTTGGACTTTTACAACTAACTTTCTTTTCAATCTTTTTTCTTCCTCTTCCGCTTTTGATTGGCTTAGGTTCCTCGGTGTTAGATTTATCTGCTTTGATTTCAGTTGTTTTGTGTCTTTTAGGAGATTTTGATTTGCGAGAGTTTTCGATTTCATTTTCAGAGTTATTTTGGCTTGCGTGTCGTTTACTCTGTCTTGAGTCTTTACATTCTTGTTGTTGCGGGGTTTTTGACGATTCGCTTGATTTCGAGTCACTTTTTTTCCCTCTTGTATTCCTTGTTATTCTTTCTTTCTTATTCTTCATATCAACTTGTGATTTATCTGGCGTTTTAGATCTTTCTTCCTTTGAGTATTTTCGTTTTGTACTTTGATTTTTAGTAGCTTCCATGTCAGAATTAATTATTATTTCAATGCCGTTATCTTTTAAAGGTTTGGATTTTGAAACCGAACTTCTCTTAGGTTGTTCCTTTGGTTTACTCTTTTCCATTGTGACTTTCTCGGTCATAAAACGATTTGTATCTATTTCTAGAGATCCCCTTTTCTGGTCTTTACCCCTACTATTTCTTTTATTTGTACTGGGATTTGCATCATTTTTTACCGATGATTTACTTTTAGTTTTAAGTCTTGCAATATTTTCTGTAAGTATTTCGTTATCAATATTATCTTCTTGTTCAGTTAAAAACTTAGGTTTCAGTATTTTCTTAGTATCCCCTTCTGCCTGCAACACCTTGGCGGTTGGTTTCCTGACTCTGGTAATTACTCGGGTAGGCAGTGACTCAACATCAAACTTAGTAGTCAGATCCATTTTTGCAGTTTTCTTTGACTTTTTCTTAAACAGAATAGGTGTACATTCTTCACTGTTCTGCTCCGTATCCGATTCACTTGATGACTCTGTAGTGCAATTAGGTCTTGATGGTAAATTTATTTTTATTTCCTGGCTATCAGGAAGCTCTATGTTCATAAATTTTAATGGGCGCCCTTTTACTGGAGTTACTTCAAAATCAGACAAATCACTTGATGATTTTTTGATCAGTCTTGTGACCGGTGGGTCCTTGAAATCAACTATGCTTGACTTTCCAGAATCTAGTGGTTTTCGAGGTGACAAACTGGCATCTATATTGCGAAATCTATCACCAATTTCAAATTCTTCATCAGAGCAGGGAACAATTTCTTCTTCACCTTTTGAAACTATTACTTGAGTACACAAATCATCCATTACGTCTTGAGTGCAATCATAATAATTACCGGGCGTTTCTTGATTCGATCTGTCTTGAATTGGTGACTTTATTTTTACAAGACTTTCTTTCTTTTTTTGCTTTAATGGTGATTTATGAGGAACTTTGAAGGGACTAACGATTTCTTCTGAAAATTGATTATTGTCATGATTTTCAACTATAATTTGGGTTGCTAAATCTTCAATATTTTCAACGTCGGTATTAGAGATATTAGGCACAGCATTTATTTGTTCAGAAATTTGATTCTCTATAATCACTTGTGTAGGACAATCTTCAAAGGGAATTTCATCCAGACAAACTTTTTCCTCTTTAATTATTTGTGTTGCCATTTCGTCAAATTCAACATCCTTATTTGATACAAAAATATTAACATCTTTTTTTTCTTTCATACTTTTTATAATATCTTCTTCACAATCTGTTTCATCATCGTCTAATTGAACTTTATTTTGTGTTAACTCTATATTTTCTGAAGAACTATCTGATTGAAGTCGCCGTGCTTTTCTATTTAATGGTATAATGGGCGAAGAGTTTATTTCTTCGTTCAAATTATCGGGTTCATTTTCCAAATGACGGGAAATATCTGGAGATTCTTTTGGTAACAATAAAGGCTGAGAGTCACAGCCTCCTACAAAACTTTCATCAATTTCGTCAAATACTATTTCTTCATCTGATTCCATACTTTGTTTACCTAGTTTGATATTTGAATTCGAGCTTTTACTGCTGCGAGACATTTCTTCTTCTAACTTATCCATTTCAGCTGACAATATTTCCTCATCAGATTCACTACTTTTATTAAGATCATTAGACATGTTTATTAAAGGTTTTTTTGAACTTTTGGTATCGCAGATTTCACCCAACTGGGTATGTGCTGTATGAATATTTTCCTTGCCTTCTTCTGATACGAATAATTGAGTTTTCTCATCATGTATTGTATCATTCGTTTGGATTTGGGTGTCGGCATTGTGTAAAGATATATCATTATATATATTTTCTTTACTTTTGGCCACTGGGCTGTTTTTAGGCGACATGACATCATTATGTACAGAACATATTTCTAAATTGACTTCATGTTGGTTATCAATTTTTTTCACCTGAGGTAGGTATTCAGTAGGGATCTGTGTGTCCATATTATGAACTGAAGGTGAAGGCACCTCTTGTGGTAATTGAGTGTTGGCATCATATATATTTTCAGGGCTATCATTTTGGTCAGTAGAAAATGGTATTTGAGTGTTCATCTCATGTATGTCATTAACTTCAGGTTTATTGATTAAATCTTTTTGTGATGCTGGTGATGCAACAGATTTGACAGTATCTGATGACTCATCCAGAAGTTTTAAAGATGGTGATTTCTGTGACGAGCTCCAAAAGACGTTATTAATCTTATTAAAGGCAGTACTTGACTTTGATGTTTTCGGCGATGGCTTTATAAAATGAGTACTAGGGCTTTTAAAAACTTCATCTTTAATAGGTTGCGATGGCCCAATAAATGAATCATCCTGAAACAAAAAGACATGAATTTTAAAATAAATGGTTTCATATTGGGGTTATGCAAAAAAGTGGTTAATATAATATTATTCTTTTTTGCCACAGCTATTAGAATTAATATGGAACGCACATAGTGCGGGGTCTCACTTCTGCAACGATTTTAATTTGCTGACTAAAAATGATTACTTTAAATTTACTGAATTGTATATTTTACCAACCTTATCACTAAGATCTGGAGATTCCGGCACCGTAGTCACATGCATCAAGCGAGGATTTGGTTTCCTTGCCACAGGCGTCTCAGGCATAGTGATGTCTTGTGTCATCGGCAACTCATCATCATCATCATTATCCAGCAGTCGAAAGACACCGAAAACTTCACCGAACTGTACAGTATCTCCATTTTTAAGTGGATATGGAATGTATGGCTGCAAGGTTTTCTATTGAACAATAATGATAATATTATAAAATTTTCTGCAAGAGTTTTTACTAGATATTAAACGATTACTTTATCAGTATCTCTTATAAATCCTAGTTATATATAGGTGCGGTCGTCACCACAAGAGTCAAACGATGCTAAGTTAAATGTCATTTTTATATTATATTTATATATATATGAACTACATAGCATATCATTACTCGGTACCCACGATACAGGCTTGCCTAGTGTGGGGCCACAGGTACTCATATCATGTAAAACAAAATGTGTTTATGTAATATCTTCACTGTACTGAAAACTGTGTTTGGAAAATAAAGATTATTATTAAAGATTACACTGGTCAACAAAAATTTGTAACAAGAAAGGTGCTTACTAATATTGAATTACCTACCTACCCTCATATAAAAACTATATTTACTTTGATTCCATCAGGTCTTGTTTTCGTGTTACAGCCACTATATTATACATACTTTATACCACTATGTACCACTAGGCGAGGCTTGTAATATAAAAGTATCTTGTGAAACTATTAAATCTATCTATTATTTTATCTTGGAAAAGATTCAACATAACGAACACAACTGGAAAGTTTGTGGAGATTTGAAGGTAATTGCCCTAATATTAGGATTACAACTAGAATACACAAAATACTGTTGGTGTGTTTGTGAGCGAGACAACAGAGACCGAAAAAATCATTATGTTAAGAAAGACTGGCCTAAACGGAAATTCCTTACCCCAGGACAAACAAATATAAAAAAATCCCCCTTTAGTGCAGCCGAATAATATATTTACACATAAAACTCTCATGATTTTTTTTGTTAAAGCTATGATTAAGGCTTGTGATGGTTTTTTATACTTAAAAGAAAAAATCTCTAAACTGAGCGAAACAAAGATTAAATAAGGTGTATTTATTGGTCTTCAAATCAGGCAATAAATGAAAGATGACATATTTTTAAAAATAACTAAGCGATTTGGAAAAATCTGCTTGGGAATCTTTTATGAAAGTGACTCAAAATTTTCTCAGAAGCCACCGATCGAATGACTATGAAAGTATTGTTGAGGAACTTTTGTCTACGTATAAGGTTTTAGGGTGTAATATGCCGTTAAAAATACATATTCTACATTTACATTTAGACTTCTTTCTTGAAAATCTGGGCGCCGTTAGTGATGAACACGGTGAAAGATTCCACCAAGATATTTCTACTATAGAAAAAAATATATCAAGGCAAGTGCAAGCACGTATGCTGGCGGATTATTGTTGGATATTACAACGAGACGTCCCTGAAGCAAAATATAGAAGAAAATTATCACGATTTTATTATTGCAATATAGAGGAATATCTTCACTTGGTCAATAAATATTGAAATTATCTAAAATGTTTAAAAATCGAATTACAAAAAAATATTCGTATTTGGAACATTTTGATTTTATTTCTATTATCCTTATCCTTGTTCGAAACATAACTAGACAAAAGTTTTCATGTTACAAACAAAAACTGTTTTTTTGTTGACCAGTGTTATTATTATTATTATTTAACTAAATTATAGGACTTTTGTTGTTGAACGATAATGCGAACGATTTCAGAGATATTGTTGTATTCGTCAAGTATCAAATGAAAATGTTCTTCTACATTCGAAGCTTATGTCGTACGAATCTGACAAATGAATGTTACTTAGGATTTAGAATTAATATGAAAAAAATATCGTTGCTAACATGAGTGCACAATTCTTGTACTATAATTTCTTAATTGCAGATAAAGACCGCCGTTATTGGACAGAGTCTAGCGAAATATCATTACAGTGATCTGTTACTGGTCTGGCTAAAGTAATAAGAGCTATTTAAAATTAAGCCTGAGTATTTTGTCTTTATTCTCACTCAACTAAAACTAAACACTTATGCCGTACATCCCCAAAGGGGTGGCACAGATACTAATACTTCTAACAGCAGTTTTCATATTCGCTTCGTGACATAGTACCACATTTTGATTGGACAGTGTGCTTGCGCCGAACCTACCGTACCGCGTACCTAAATTATTTTATAACTAGAAGTGGGTAGTTGATCGGACTCGTTAATCCCGTCTCATTCTATCCTTTTCCTTTCCTTACCTGCGCGTGAGATGTCATACGAGGAGGAGGGATGACCAGGAAGGGGAGAGACGATCGAGCGAGCAGTAGCACTTAGATATCCGTATCGAAAACCGCTGTACACCGCATCATCTGAACCGCGCCCGCATGTTTCATATTGAAGTTTTATGACTATTTGTTTATTTGAATAAGATTGTGTTGTTTGTGGAAGTGTAGCCGCTTAAGAGAAAAACAGCAGCGTTGTTGACGGAGCCGCCGCCATCGACCAAGCCAAGTCGTCCGTTACGAGAACGAGGTGAGTCTCACGTTGCTTCCTATTTCCTATACCTTCGCCATCCGCTGAGCCTTCACCAGCTCTGGTCCTTCGTAGCTATTCCGCCCGCGCAACCATTTGGTCCAAACGAGCCGGATTAATTACCACGTCTACGTTGATTTTATATTTAAGTAAATTATATTCTACCTTCAGGTTGAATATTACTCCGCGACCCCGCATCTCCAAGTAGTTAATTATATACTTATATTTACCGCGTAATTTTAATTAAATATGGCTACAAATAGAGCGAAATTAACTAACTTAGAATCGAGATTAGAGGCTTATCTCGAGCGAGTTCGATCACTTTATGTCAACGCTCAAAAACTAGACACCCAAGCCGACATCGACAAATTCATTTTTGATGTAGAAATGCTAGAAAGTTACCCGCAAAAAGTTTTAGAAACAGTCGAAGCTGTTAATGTTCTCAGTGCTCAAATAAATCCGGATTTTACACCTTCTCATAAGTTATGGCTCGAGTTCGAAGATATATACAGTTATGTTAAACACCGCTGTGCGACTTTATGTCCTAAAACATCACCCGCAGCCGCTGATTGTAAGAAGATACAAATGGCGCGTCCACACCTACCGCCGATTGAGCTACCCGCATTTAACGGCGAACCAAATAAATGGCCGTTATTTTATGCTAGCTTCCTCAGCAACGTTCACAATAACCCTAGTCTTTGCAATTCTGAACGTATTTATTATTTGGTAGGTAAATTACAAGGCAAGGCGCAAACAATATTCGCCGGTCTAACGCCTTGTGGTGAAAACTACGACATAATATTTGAAGCGCTCGTTAAAAGGTATGAAGATAAACGTTCACTAGCTAGTGACTACATACAACGTATTCTTGATACAAAACAGGTCAACTTAGCAACCGCGGATAGCCTTGATTCATTCGCTAATCAATATTTCACATCCATTTCAGCGCTGAAAGGTTTAAACTTACCAAATTTATTAGATTACTTATTACTACATATTGCTTTAAAAAAGCTGGATTCTGAAACTGTTCGTTCGTTCGAATTAGAACACAAAACAACTGAATTTCCTACCCTCGACCAGTTAACTATGTTTGTTAACCAGCAAGTAAAGTTACTGCAGCGCTCCACAACTAAACCTAATACAAATCTTAATAAACCTTTCCAACCCCCGCGTGCTATTAAATTCCCGAAAACTCAGGCATACGTCAACATTTCGACCGCAACCGCACGTAATTGCATTTTATGTAATACCCCATCGCATACGCATATTTATAAATGTCCAAAGTTCAATGTAATGCCTGTGGAGGAAAGATTAAAGTGTGTCAAGGAGAGGGATGTGTGCGTGAATTGCCTTAGTGTTTCACACAAAACATCCGCGTGCAATTCACAGTCTCGCTGTCGTAACTGTGGAGGTAAACACCATACAGCCCTACACATAGAACGAAACGTCACCGCAGTCGCGATGACGTCCCTTTCTTCACCACGCTCCGCGGATAAAAATAATTATTTTAATTGTAATGGTCGAGATACGGTTATGGTTAATCCACCCGCTTATAGCTGTCCGCAATCTATTAGTTATTATACGACCGCGCCAACGCAACATGCAGCACCGCACCACCCCGCCGCCCGCACCGGTTCAGCCCCGCGCGGCGCGGCGGAGGCGTTCGGCTATTCTGCACCCGCCTGCGCGAGCGCCACACTCGCTGCGCGTGAGCCCGCGCCGCCTGTTTACGTAACTGATAGCAATATTAATACGTACTCAGCGAATTCAAACATTGTTCCCCGCCTTTCTGAACCGATTTCCGCTCCCGCGTCTGCTTCTACGACACAATTTACTCCGCGTTCGAATATTACCTTGTGCAATAATATTAGCCGTTCGAGCAGTAATATACCTACGACAGTGTTACTAGCCACCGCGCGCGTTATTACTCACGACGTTTATGGAAACGAAGTCGCAGTACGTTGCTTATTAGACAGTGCGTCTCAAAGCAATTTTATTTCGCAATCGTGTTGTGATAAATTAGGTTTAAGTAATCATTTAAGTCCTACGATATCCTTCGTGAAGGGTATTGGGGGTGCCAGGAAGACTATTAAGTCGTACTTAAAATTAAGAATATTTTCCCGCTTTAATCGTGATATTAACTACGAGATCGACACTTTAGTAGTCGATAAGGTCACGGACCGCTTACCTTCCGTCGCTGTCGACACTTCGATGCTCGCGTATTTACATTCGTTGCCTTTAGCAGACGATACTTTTTCGGTTACTGGAGATATCGAAATTCTAATAGGAGCATCACTCTTTTCGCACTTATTACTGCCAAATAAAGTCAGTAGTTTTGCGGGAACACCACACGCTATCGAGACCGTGTTTGGGTACGTGGTATCCGGTCTCGCGCCCGTGCTGTCGGCTGAGTATGGCACGACCATCTCTTGCTGTTCTGTAGACGCGAACATTGACTCGATTGTGAGACGATTTTGGGAGCTCGACGATGTCGGTGCGCAGCCCGTGAGCAGCCCCGACGACCGCGCGTGCGAGCAGTTTTACCAGAGCACTACGACTCGGGATTCGACGGGTAGATACGTAGTAGCTTTACCTTTTAAAGATGATCCATCGGTTTTAGGTCAGTCGTTGGAAACCGCTAAAAAACGTTTTATGTGTTTAGAGCGCAAGCTCGCCGCTTCACCCGCTTATAAACTGGCGTACGATGACGTCATCCGCGAGTATATTGATAAAGGTTACTTATCACCCGTGCCACGGGAAACTTCCGAGTCGCAGATTAAGCCTGCTTATTATATCCCACACCACGGGGTTCTACGGGAAGATAAAGCTACCACTAAACTTCGTATTGTCTTGGACGCTAGCGCGAAGACTAGCAGCTCTAAATCGCTTAACGATATTTTATACAGCGGTCATAACTTACAAGGTAATTTATTTGAAATTATTATAAACTTTCGCATGTTTCCTGTAGCACTTTCGGCTGACATACGCCAGATGTTTTTGTGTCTGGGTGTGCGGGAAAGCGATAAAAGATTTCAACGCATTTTATACCGCTTTAATTCTAATGAACCAATAGATGTTTTCCAATTCAATAGAGTTTGTTTCGGACTTAAGTCCAGCCCTTTCCACGCGCTTCGCACAGTAAAGCAACTCGTTTACGACGAAGGTGATAATTTTCCGCGTGCAAAGGCTATTTTAAATAATTCTCTGTACATGGATGACTTTGTCCACTCGGTCGAAAACGACAGAGAAGGTGTGCAGACGGCACATGAAGTTATTTCGTTGTTAAAACTTGGTCAGTTCGATCTCGTTAAATGGAATAGTAACGCGCCGCGAGTTCTGGAGTCTCTTCCTGAATCGCATCGTTTATCAGCTTTAGTTGAGTTTGATAAAACGGATTCACATAAAGTCTTAGGTATGTCATGGTCACCCACGACTGATGAATTTGCGTTAAGTGTTTGCTTACCTAGCGAACGTCCTACAAAGCGTTCAATATTATCCTGTGTCGCGCGACTGTGGGACCTGATGGGATTTATCGGCCCTGTTATCTTATATGCTAAGTTAATTATAAAACAATTATGGTTGTTAGGATGTGATTGGGATGAAACCCCTCCAGAGAATGTTGTCTCTGCTTGGGATAAGTTTCGTAGTGAACTACTTTTATTAAATCATATTTCCATACCGCGTCATTTAGGCATCGTTAGTAAAAGTGTGATACACTTGGTAGGTTTCGCGGATGCCAGCGAAAGGGCATACGGAGCAGTAGTTTACTTTATTGTAGAAAATAGTAACTCACGCGCGATTCGCCTAGTATGTTCGAAGTCCCGCGTTGCGCCCGCTAAAGTGGTATCCCTCGCACGTTTAGAGTTGTGCGCCGCTCTTTTATTAGCGAAACTGATACGTATAGTTTTGAATGTTAGTAGTGCCCGCGTTAGTGTTAATAGTATACACGCGTTTTCCGATTCGACTGTAGCTTTGTGTTGGATACATTCGGCACCCCACCGCTGGGCTACCTTTGTAGCTAACCGCGTTTCAAAGATACAAGCCGAGTTATCTTCCGATCATTTTCATCACGTCGCGGGAAGCGATAATCCGGCTGATTGTTTGTCTCGGGGGCTGACACCCGCGCAGATATTAAACCACCCGCTCTGGTGGCAAGGTCCGGAATGGATGAAAGAGAGCCTAGACGCATGGCCTATTTCCCAATTCGATCCCTCGACTATTTCGGTGCCGCCTGAGCTGAAGCCTGCGGTTGTGTTGGCTGTTCAAACTACAGAAAGACCCCTTGTTTTACGAATTGCTGATCGTTATTCTTCGTGGTCGAAGTTATTACGCGTTTTAGTTTATATTTACCGCTTCCTTAATTTATTACCGCGCAGCAATTATATTTCCGCCAATGATTTAAATTTTGTTGAGCAAAGGATTATACGAAACTTACAAGAATTTTATTTTTACAATGAAATTTCTAATTTAAAATCAGGCAAATGTTGTAACCGTGCCTTTCAGCGACTTACACCATTTTTAAATAACGATGTAATTTTAGTAGGTGGTCGATTGTCGAATGCCGACATAAGTTTTAGCGAAAAACACCCTGTTGTTTTGCCGCGTAAAGATCATGTGGTTGATCTCATTATAGATTATTATCACAAAAAACACTGTCACGCGGGTCCCGACCTAATGATGTCTATATTAAGACAACGTTATTGGATATTTTCTGCACGTAATGTTATACGTAGTCGCATATTTAAATGTATTGCATGTTTTAAGTTACGCCCTAAGCCTAACTTTCCCGAAATGTCCGAGCTTAAAGCTTGCCGTGTTGTATCTACTATTAAGCCATTTGTTCACACGGGTACAGATTTCGCTGGCCCTTTTATGATCACGCCCTCGCGTGGACGTGGTATACGTACTGTTAAGGCGTACGTTTGTATTTTCGTGTGTCTGACAACTCGAGCCATACATATCGAGTTGGCTTCTAGTTTAAGTTCGGCATGCTTTTTGTCAGTTTTTAAACGCTTTTTATCACGCCGTGGTCCTGTTTCGCATATGTACTCAGATAACGGGACAAATTACGTAGGAGCTAAGCGTCACTTAGATGAACTTCACAAATTTTTGATTTCTTGTGAATATAGTTCCGAATTTTCTCGCATTCTTTCGGAAAACCGTATTACGTGGAATCTCAATGTGCCTAGAGCACCACACTTCGGTTCTGACTGGGAGTCAAATATTAAAAGTATGAAGAACCATTTATTTCGTGTCGTCGGAAAGCAAACGCTCTCTTACGAAGAGATGACGACTGTTCTGACACAAGTCGAGGCTGTCATGAACAGCCGCCCGCTCTGCCGCACTCTATCGCCTGATCCGGCAGAGCCGCTCGCGATAACTCCCGCACATTTTTTAGTTTACACCCCGCTAAAGTATTTACCCGCGTCTGAAGTCGTCGAAGATCGGACTCATCTTCTCGAACGTCACGTTCTTCTCGATCGCGTTTTGCAACACTTCTGGAGGCGCTGGAGATCGGAATATCTGCACACGCTACAGGTTAGGCAAAAGTGGAACACTCCCGCTTGTCCTCTTTCTGTTGGTACTGTAGTTATTGTCGTAACGGATAACGCGCCGCCACTTCATTGGCCTCTGGGGGTTGTTGAAGACGTATTTCCCGCGAAGGATGGAGTAGTTAGAGTCGCCCGCGTTAAGACGGCTTCTGGTTCGTATGTACGACCAGCAACACGTTTATGTCCCCTACCTAATTAATTTAAGTTTTTTTTATTATTTTAGTTCAGATTCTTATACCGCGTTAGTTTAATTTAAGTAGCCGCGTTAGATTTTATACAGTATTTTGCGTTTATTTGTATTTGAATCTCGAGAGACTTCAAGCCCGGGGGGATGCTTGCGCCGAACCTACCGTACCGCGTACCTAAATTATTTTATAACTAGAAGTGGGTAGTTGATCGGACTCGTTAATCCCGTCTCATTCTATCCTTTTCCTTTCCTTACCTGCGCGTGAGATGTCATACGAGGAGGAGGGATGACCAGGAAGGGGAGAGACGATCGAGCGAGCAGTAGCACTTAGATATCCGTATCGAAAACCGCTGTACACCGCATCATCTGAACCGCGCCCGCATGTTTCATATTGAAGTTTTATGACTATTTGTTTATTTGAATAAGATTGTGTTGTTTGTGGAAGTGTAGCCGCTTAAGAGAAAAACAGCAGCGTTGTTGACGGAGCCGCCGCCATCGACCAAGCCAAGTCGTCCGTTACGAGAACGAGGTGAGTCTCACGTTGCTTCCTATTTCCTATACCTTCGCCATCCGCTGAGCCTTCACCAGCTCTGGTCCTTCGTAGCTATTCCGCCCGCGCAACCACAGTGCATTCACGATGGGCAGGCAGACATATTTCAGCTTTGTAGGAAAACGCTGTCACAGGATTAATCCTGTTATGTTATGCTTAAACGTAACTTAGCTTAGAAACCCATTCTGCAGGGAAGGATAAGAAGTTTTATGATTTGGACCAGACCATTTCTTACATGGTTTTGAGTTAAAGTTGCTGTAGTTATTTTTTATATTATATTACCTTATTGTTTTAAGCCAAGCCAAGATAGCTCAGTGGTTAGAATGTGGGCTAATCATGTGGAGAGGCATCGGTTCCATCCCCGAGTTGGGCCTACACCAATGTGTCTTTTCCCCTATTGCATTAGTACATTGTCCAAGCAAAACGTAGGTAGTCTGAAAACCAGGTGGAAAATGTCATGTGATGTTCAGAAGTATTAGTACCTCTACCAACCCCTTTGGGGATATAGGCGGTGAATGTTTGAGTTAACTATTTTAATAGTCGACAAATATTATTTGCAAACCTATATCTTCTATACAACATAAAATAGAGCACTCACTTCTCAATGGTAGTAAATCAGTCTATTATTTTGTTAATAATAGAGTAGAATTGTCATAATTTCAGAAAATTATTTACTTACAATTCCTAATTTAGTCTTGTTCACAGAGCCGAGGTCCATCAGCATGTATTCCTTTGAGTTGAGCACATTTATGACTGCATGCTGTCTTGATATTGACTGAAATAAAATGGATTAGTTTGTTTTACTTTGGTCATCAATTGAGTGATTGCTGACACAGCTGTTACTGAGAATAGAACTGTAATTTTCCAAAAGAATCATATTTTTTTTATAATCTTTATAATAAGACTTATATTACGTTGTGACAATGACAGTCTTATCAGGCTTAAACATATAATCAATATAAATAATCAATCATTTGAAATAAAAAAAAATATACATCTTACTTATTCAGTTATTCTCAGTATTTATGTCCATTATCTTTTCACCAATAAATTTACAAAAGCAACTAAGAATTTTTGAAAGTTTTACTTTTGAAGCTCTGGTTAAGCTTTTGGGGTTTACAATCATGAATATATGAATGAATTGAATGTTTTTCTTTTAAAACATCACCTAAATTGCATTCGGTGAAGCATATAACTAAATGTTAGCTATCCAAACAAGCAAAAGGATTTTGGAAAAAACAATGTTTTTTTGATATATAAAACGATTAATTACCTTCATATCTAACAAAATATTGCATGTTTGAGGATCTCTTCCAATTTTATTGGGACCTAAATTTACTGGATATATTGCACCACATATTCCAAGGTATCCCACCTATAAAAACGAATTATTTAGTTAACAATAGTTTTTTCATAAAAAGTAATAAATAAAACTATGGTTAAAAATTCATCACGACACAACCATTCATTAATTAACTATCTTTTTCTTCTGAGCTTCCAAAAATATACAAGTAATTAGTGCTTCCAAAGCTTTGGCTACCTTCTAAATACTTTTTCCTTCATTTACATTGAGTAAAGGTATACTTAAAGGTGAAAATTTTAAATGCATAAGGAAAGCTTTTCTGCATGAGGAGAGTTTACCAATAATAAATACATACATATACTCTCGCTGCTAGTTCCCATTGGGGTAGGCAGAGACTATTGATCACTATTTTACACAATCCTGACAAACCTCTCTAGCTTCGTTTACATCCATTAATCTTTTCATAGATGCTCTTTTATTCTTCATACTTTGGACACCTGCCACACTCTCAATTTGGTCCAAGTGTGTTCTCCGTGGTTGTCCTCTACCAACATTACCATCCACCTAGCTCTATAGATCCTTTTTACCAATTTTCTATCATCCATTCTCTCTATGTGCCCAAACCATCTCAACATTCCTTTTTCTATCTTTCTTACAATATCATGCCATCAATGGTCTCTGCCTAGCCCAATGGGAACTAGTGATCTGTGTATATGTATGTATGTTCAAACTTGCATCCTCTCGGATAATAAACGGTCCTGCAGCAGGCAAATTGACCAAAAGAAGATCTGATACTCCGTTCACAGGCCCACAACCATGTCTGCCTTTACCAAACGACCAGTTAAAAACAATACTCTGTAAGGCTATACAAGGTAAGTGGGATGCATGCTGGTCCTCAGAGAGCTGCTGTAAACAAGCCAAAACAGCTTTACCCAGGATCAACAAGCAACTTACTCATAAACTATTTCAACTTAACAAAAAGCAAATTAGCTGGATCACAGCCACCCTCATAGGGCATGGCCCTTTTAACAAACACTTGTTTACCTTGGGTGCTACAGAGCAAAGCTGTGTGCAAAGCCTGCATGGAAAAGGAAGAAACAGCTCATACTCCTCAAGTGTACAGGTGTAGCAGATAACAGGGTAACACACATGGGTGACGCCAGGTCGCTCCCTGAGGTGCTCAAGGACTTTAGGGAGGTCCTGAACTTCCTTAGTGAGCTGGGGTGGGTAGAGTAGTGCCATTCATTTATCACGCAAATGGGCACATAGTAGATGGTGATTTGCAGAAAATTAACCATTCAAATACAATACAACATTCCTTTTTCCATCTTTTTTACAATATCATCATTCATACCGCATATTCTATCTCATATGACTTTAATTTATTGATCTCTCCATTTATTTCCTTTCACCAATCACACTTTTTTCACTGGAACATTTTTTTCTCAGAAATCTCATGTTTACTGCATTCACATCTCGCCCATGCTTTTTCTGCCATATCCAACACTGCTGACACACCAATTATACTTTTATATTTTAATTTAGTATTTTAGATACTTTGTTCAGATGGTAGTGACAAAATAATAAAAAAGTATGACTGATGAAAAGGTCAAAAAAATTCAAAAAGTTTATTTTCCAAAATTAAGTCAAAAACTTAAATTTTGTGACCGTCAATTGCATGGCATCCATCTCATATGACTTTAATTTATTGATCTCTCCATTTAAAGGTTGTCTGGAAGAGATCGCTTTTAGTGATAAGACCACCAATTGTACTTTTGGTATTTAATTCCGTTTGTTTGTAAATGTTTCTTCTTTTAATGTGCAATGATGAGTTTTCTATACATTGTTTAATCATATATTTTATTAAAATTTAGTAATTTAAAACATGTTAAGGATATAACATACATGCAAACATTCAAGGCCATAAATCCCAAAAGGGCACAGGGACAGAGCTTCAGAGCTAGAATCTCCTCAGCCACATTTGGAAGTTGATTGGGGTTGACAAGTTGGTAGAAGTATCATTGGTAATGAGACTTCAACCGCACTGCCCAAAAACCACTTTAAAAACCCCATACCCTTAGTTGCCTTTTTCGACACCCGTGGGTAGAAAAGGGTAGTGATATTCCAAGCCAGCACTACAGCAAAAATTAACTAATAATATAAGTACTTTAAATAAAGGGTGTTTTATCTTTAAAAATAAAACAATTCTATCCTTCTTTCTATATCCTATATGGTTATGACTAGGATAGATCGTATAGTATATATACTATTGCAATGTCTACACTTCAAGTGATCAAACAATGCAAGTAGTTACTGACAACCATTAACCAGGGATTAACTGGACAGTGCACAACTAAATTACCTGATCTGGACAGGAGCGTAGAACAGACTCAGAATTCAAATCCTGCGTACATTCTAAACGTTGTGTACAGTCGTCGAACATTATAATAACATGGAGAGCACAAAACAATTAAATAGTTATCTACTTTCTATTATTTAAAGCTCTATAAGTTATCGCAAAATTAAAGAGCGGTATTTATATTTTCAAAAGCCACCACAATTTGCTTTGCTTGATGTGGATCTGACGTTTGTTTGAGCTAGACGTTGGTTTGGTTGGTTGGTTTTGGTTGTCTTCGTTGGCTTCGTTGGGTTAAGTTTGGACATGAAGGTACTAATACTAAACTAAAAAAACTAAACAGGAGAGCGGACTTACAAAAATATGATACTGAATAATGCAACTTATTACATTATTCAGTACCATAGTAAAAGACCAGACGGAATGTAATTGATTCCATGGAAGAATGGGAGAACGCTAGTGTGGGACGCTACCTGCGTCGACACGCTAGCGCCGTCTCATTTGTTGGGTTCTACATTTTAAGCTGGCACTGCGGCAACTGAAGCTGAGGGTTTGAAGAGGCGTAAATATATTAATTTAGCCGAAGAACATTACGTCACAGTTTTTGCTGTAGAGACCCACAGCCCGTGGGGCCCAGACGCGATTTTTTCAAAGAAATTTCGACGCGCCTGATCGAGAAATGCGGAGTTCCAAGGGCTGGCGCATTCTTCGCCCAAAAAATTAGGTTAGCAATTCAAAGGGTAATGCAGCCAGCCTTCTCGGAACCCTGCCTCCAGGCGGCAGCGATTTTGAGAGCATTTCTTATATAATTTATTTAATCTAGGTAAGGTACTTCACATATTTCTTTATTTATTTATTTTATACCTGTATATATAGTTAAGTGTGTACATATATGACTAATTCTTTGATTTTTGTGTACGTTAATTTGAAATATGTAATAAAATATTTATTACATCGCAATAATGCGTATAATCTTTAGAACACTAACACTGTCAAGCAGAGAAATGTCCTAGAATGAGAGCCTGAACCACAGGAGTGTGTCCCGCTTGCGCGGTTGCCAGTCGAGATTAAGTTCAACGAAAAACAAATTCAAACTTAAATAAAACAAATAAATTCAAATTCAAATCACATAATTTAAATATTTTTGTTCATGAAAACCTCGTGTGGGGATTATTACTAATAAATAAAGAATAAATAAACGCAAGTACCTGATCCTACGCACCTGAAGACAAATAATTTATTAAGTTTCGTAACATACATACATACATATACTCTCGGCTATAATTCCCTAGAAGGGGTAGCCAGAGCTAAGGAATTATAAATTCCTCAGCCACTTTTGGAAGTTGAGTGGGGAAAAGATGGTAAAATAAAGGTTTTTGGTGATGGGTTTCCAACCGCACCGCCCAAAAATCCAATAAAAAGCCCCAATACCCTTAGTCACCTCTGACGACACCCGTGGGTAGAAAGGGGTAGCGACATTCTATGCCGGCACTACACGGCACTAAGTTTGGTAACCGGTAAAATAATATTTATAACAGGTATCCCCATGGAAACAATATAAATAAGTTGTCCAAAATGAATCATCTGTTCGTGTTTTACATCATTTAACTAAGGAAATAGTAAGCAGAGCAAAGTATAGTGAAAACTATTGTGACTTTTCTATTTCAAATAAATAATATAAGTGAAATAAGATGCCGTGTAGTAGTACTAGTGGCTTAACATAGCATAAATATTTTTCTACCCGCGCATCGTAAAAAGCAACTTAAGCTTTTGTTTTGGGCCTTTGGAAGTTATTTACAAGATTACAAGGTACTTTATCATCCTTTTAATACCACCATAATTACTTACCATTTTTTCTCTACTGAACTTTAAAAAGTGGCTGAGGAAATTTTAACTCTCAAGCACTGGCTATCCCTTCTTTTATAATCTACTAATTAAGAATATGTATGTATGTAAATGTAAGTGTTTTTGTAGCCTTTAGAGGAACTCTTATTAAAACACCAACAGATGGTCACCCTACTTAAAACGAGACACAGCTATCTAGAATAATTTGATATAGAATATATTGTTCAAGACATGTAGTGTCAGCTTAGAATAACACTACCCCTTTCTACCCGTGGATGATCGTAAGAGGCGACTAAGGGTATAGGGGCTTTTTAAGTGGTTTTTGGGCGTTTATTATTACCATCTTTGCCCCAATCAACTTCCAAAAGTGGCTTAGGAATTTCTCATTCCAAAGCTCTGGCTACCCCGTTAATGGATTTATAGCCGTAAGTATATGTATGTACACTTCAGGACGCCAGTGCGCATTCCTGTTTAAATAGTACTTCCATGCCTACAATATATCGTCTGTGGTCTTTCTCTATATAGATAGTCTGTCTTGTCTGTGTCTGTCTGTCTGTGCTGTGGTATGGCCGCCGGATGATACGAAGATAAATGAAGTGTTGATCGAGGAATTTATTTGATTGTGAAGTGATTTCAAGTGAATTTGTTAACTTAAGAAAATAAAAGTCTTTTTTCGGCTTGTTTGTAAAATATAGAATATGTTTTTTGTTACAATCCATGTTGCATTAAATAATAAAGAACTTCAGCGCCGTATATTTAAGGTTTATTGTTCACTATTACTATAAGAAGACTAATTTGTAGTTCGTTTTAATATTAACAATTAACATATTCATTGCTTGAAAATGGAGGAAGAACAGAAGCAGTCGGAGAATGAAGACATACCTAGTGATTTTTTTGATGATTTCAATAAAGCCGAATTTATTGAAGGTCTAAGTGTTATAGATAGCTGGGATGATAAGGAATTAAAAGATACAGAAAAACGTCGCATAGACGCAGAAACAATCGATCGCGTTGAAGATCTGCGTGAACTTATAGTAGGAGATAAACATCATCCGAAGAGCGATGAGGGTCGTGAGAGTAATACCGGCAGCAGATATAAGGAGCGAGATATCGACAGTTTTGTCAAATCGGGAAGTCGACGTGATCCGGAAAAAACCAATCAAGCCATTAAAAGAGATAAAGACTTGAAAGTCAAGGAATTTCTTGCTAAAACCCTTGGGTCAAGTGATATCAGGCCTCCAGGTACTGAGTTAGACGAGTTTCTTGATGAAAATGTTGTGGAAAAAAAATCAGAAAAGCTGGTGTATGAGAGCAAGAAGCCTAGATCACGATCACCACGCCCACGACAAAGATATGAACCTTTACCTAGACATATGTCCCCAAGAAGAAATGTAAGATGGAGTCCTCACAAAAGACCTCATCACCACTATTCCCCTCCAATTCAGCACAACCACCACAGTAAACATTCCAGATCTCTTATGCATCGCCATCACTCTAGATCTCCTATAAACCGTAAATATATTAGGCGCTCACCTGGAAGAAAGTCACCAAGCCGATCATCACATCATCGCTCCCCAGTGTTGCGACACTCACCTGGACATCGCCGCTCACCCATTTCGCGTCACTCTGTTCGCAATTTTTCACCAATTCGGAAATCTCCACCACGGGTATCAAGACATCTGCATGATCGATCTCCTATTCATTCCAGACATTCAACTGATAGATCTAAGGACTCCTTCTTGTATCCTCAAGAATCAACAGTTAGTTACAACAACCAATATCCAGCAGAGAACCAGACTGCACCTGAGTATCATCAAAGTGCTCCAATTACTGATATGTATGGATATCCAAGTGGACCAGTGACTGGGGCATATCCAAATTATGGCAATGTGTACCAGTATCAAGCTCCCCAAGTATTTCCTGTGGCAGCTCCAGTGATAGGTTATGTTCCGGCTCCAGCACCTGTACCTCAGCCAGTTCCTGCGCCTAACTTCATGTCTGCAACAGCAGCTGCACCTGCTGTTCCCGCTCCAGCCCCTCAGCTACCTTCACCTGCATTGTCTGTCAAGTCTGCTGAAGTTAACAGAAACCAGAAGCCATCTTTTAATGATTTGGCACATGTAAATATTGTGAAATTTAATAAAATAGCTTGTTATTTTAGCATTATTTATTTTTCTTCTTTTTTCAGTTGTTAGCTGATGGCAAGATATCTAAGGAAGATTTCCTCAAACTCACATCAGATAAAAGTAAGCATATTTTATATTTGGCTGTATGTGTTTTATAATCTATCTGTAAATTTGTATATTTTTACAAGTAAGAAGTGTATATTTCTAAAATTAATGTTCTTATACATTTTTTTCCAGATGTTATTAACACATCTTCTTCATCAATTAAGGAGAAAGTTGAGTGTAGGTATTACTTGTGTGATATTCAATTGTTAAAATCATGAAACATTATTTTATATGTTAAGATCTCTTTATTTAGATTTGACTAATATTCTTGGGGTACAATTTTATCACATCACAATACATACATACATATACCCACGGCTGTAAATCCCTAGAAGGGGTAGCCAGAGCTAAGGAATTAGAAATTCCTCAGCCACTTTTTGAAATGATAGTGGGAAAAAGATGGTAGAAATAAAGGTTGTTGGTGATGGGTCTCCAACCGCATCGCCCAAAAATCCATTTAAAGCCCCAATATCGTTAGTCGCCTCTTACGTACACCCACCGGAAGAAATGGGGTAGTGCTATTCTAAGCCGACACTACACAGCTATTATTTTATCACAATAATTCACCTTAATAAAAATAAATCTAAGTAATTTAAGTTTTCACCTTTTCACAACCAATCAGTTTCTACAGCGGAATTTTGTGTTTACAGTGTTAAATCGATGCCATTCAACTGTTAGTAAGTTAGGACTTTTAAATCTACCCAGTCGGCTGGTGATCCACAACATCATGAAGGGACAAGAACCTAAGGCTATATTACATCCCAACAGTTCTCCTTTGAAACGCCATGGACAAGTGAAATTTCATTTCACCCATTGCAACGAGTCTTCTAACTCTCAACAGAACAAGTTACTTATTGACAGCATTGTTGCAACAATAGGACTGGATCAAGTTATAGCAAGACCTAAGAGAAAAAATGTACAAGATTTCAAAGACGCTTCGAGTCAAACTACAAAGAATCCTTGTGAAATATGCGAAATCCGTGCCGATAAAACTTTCAAATCTATTTCAACAATGACGGACCCTCAATATTTTACAGAATCGGTTCAGACTCAAGTTTTGGAGCAAGATTTAATAAATTCCAGGGCAGTTTTTACACCAGGTGGCGGCGTAGCTGATGGTGCACCTTTGTCTATAGCTCATCTTACCCCAGCTCAACTCGTATCGCAACTGGCGGCTCGAGCGAAAACATTGAAGCAGACAGAACCACCCTCTCAGGAAAACTACTATGGACGAAGACCAAACTACGATAGAGGTAATAATAGTTATAATAACTTTAATCCTTACCAATATTAAGATAATATTTTGGGTGTTTCGAATTGTTTAGATTATGGGATATACATTAGGATTACTTTGACGTACGTTTGTATGGTAGTGTGATGAATTGAGATTGCCTGTATAATGCAATGGACGTATTACATGTTTAAGTATTAATTTGTTGTTTTATTCATTATTTCATTTAAAAAAAATACACACGCCTTATTCTAAGGTTCGATAGTGACGAGTGCGAATGCCGACCGAGTCGTTTAGATATCAGTTTTAAAATTTTTTTAAATACTGATGGTTTCCTAACATAGTTTAATTGCTACATTTTTTTATTAAAGTAGTAAAGTAAGCATCTTAGCACAACTAGAAAAAATATTCGACATTAAAATTATGGTGGACGATGGACAACCATATTGTGGATTACCCGTATTGAGCCCCTACGTGCCGTTAAAAATAGCGCCCAAGATCATTGAAAAGAAAAGAGAGTTCACAAAGGTGCGTCCATGGCTCAAAGTCACGATTGACTTTGGAATCGCTGTGCCATCCAGCTCCTTATAACTTGAACCTTTGGAGTAAAATATTTATTAAAACCTATTCAAAAACGTCGATAGCCAGCATTTATTACGAAAGAAGAGGTTGAGGCAATGGTTTGCAGATTAATTGCAATAGCAAAATTTTAACGAAAACTGTTTTTAATTTAAACCGGTACTGAGGCTTAGTCAGCGGGCGGAAGAAGTGATAAGAGCTTATTGGATTTTACGTCTAAACATAATGTATTTTTGTTGATGTTACTATTTAGTTTTTTGTTACATTTAGTTACCTTTTAATCAATCCGCCTGAAGATGTTGGTAAGTCAAGAAGAGTACATCACTCCAACTAGCACTTCCTATCGGTGTCGTTATCAGCTTTGCGTATTTGTAATTTTATAATAGTACTTCAAAATGGGTCAACCAGTTTCAATTCTAAAAGTGAGGTAGCTCACCCAATGTATTTCCTTACTTGCGTGTCATTTAAAAATGCTCGTCACTTACAATCGAATGCTTATCGAATCTCACAATCACAACGCATGCTGCTGGGTTGGACCTTTTCAATGAAATGCAAGTAATGTACATTTATAGATTTAACTGTTATTGTGTAAATGTGTGTTTGTTTTATCGATGGGTATGTTTCTTTAGTTTGTTGTCCAAGTGTTTTTTCCATCTGTACTCTTAATAGGGATAAATTACTTTCTACCTATATTTATAAAGAGAATGTCCAATTTATGAATAATTCCATTTTAATAGATTTATAAATTTCCAAGTTATTAACGAGTAGAGGTGAGGTGAATCTTACTCAAATACCATGGGGTAATTTTCACATCCCATCGTCACACATTTTCTCACTATTAAAAAAAAGAAATTACCCCCTCGAATGATTCGTATATCTTTTTGTGGAGTGTGGCTGTAAGGTAAATGAATAAAATTATATATATTTAAAAAATAAGCTTCTTATATTTAATCATATGCGAAGCATGGTAACGTAAGACTAATTAAAAAATACCCTCTACGGTGTAATAGGCAGGAATTAATAAATTATTATTTCAGAGAGGAGTTTCCGAATCAACATTTGAACATCTCACTTAAAGGTTGCATGAGTGAAAATTGAGAGTTCTAGATCTGTAGAGGGCACGAAATGTCGATCCAAATTAAAATAAATTATTATTAGCACCGTTAAAATAATATCTAGTCTAGATGGGCATTAATCGGAGGCAATAACAAGTTATTAAGCGAATATTTGTAAACAAGTTTATTAGTTATATTATATCAAATAATTTAGAGACATTTAAAAACAAATAAAAAAATAAAAATGCAAGTAGTACTTTCTAAAACATTTAATTAGTATCTAAGAATACATCAACAAATTTTTCAGGATCTTCTCGAGGCGGCTTGTTTGCCATGTACATTTGTCATATCAAATAACAAAATATGTAGATATTTAAAATAAATAAAGAAGATAAAAATGGAAGTAACACTTTCTACAACATTGAATGGTAAGCCATTACCCGTATCTGTTTCAACCCTAAAACAGCCACCCTAAGGCAGATATTCGGAAACGCGCGTCCTATCCACCCTGAACGGGGTGGATAATCGTAACTCATATGTTTCCGACTTAGGGTGGATAAACGGAATAAGCCCATTGGATTAGTATCTAAGAATTCATCATAACATTTTTAAAGATCTTCTCGAGGCGGCTTGTTTGCCCAAGTACATTTGTCATATCAAATAACAAAATAGCTAGATATGTTACATAATTAAATACAATAAAAATGCAAGTAATACTTTCTACAACATTGAATTAGTATCTAAGAATTCATCAAGCCATTTTTCAAGATCTTCTCGAGGCGACTTGTTTGCCAAGTAAGTACATTTTTCATATCGAATAATTTAATAGGTAGTTATTTAAAATAAATATATAAGATAAAACGCAAGTTATACTTTCCACAACACTTAATTAGTATCTAGGAATTCATCAAGCCATTTTTCAAGATCTTCTGCAGACTTCTCTTCGGGCACATTGCACAAAGAAGCAGGATTTGTCTTCACTGAAACAAGAAAAAAAATCATGTTATTAAGAATGTACAAAAATACATTTTTTTACCATTTTTAATGGAAAGATTTATCTAATAAGTATTCATATTTAAACAAGAAAGGTTTATCTATATATATTTCAATAATTCTTCACCATTGGAAAGCAGCAAGATGACATGGAGGGTCAGCAGCGATTGATTACACAAGGGAACAGCATTTTTGTTGCATGAAACATTTTGTCCATTATTATGCATTTTTGGGGTGCTGATTTCAAACTTGAGTTTTCACAATTATTTCTCGTCGTTGACAATGTTGAAAAAATATATTTTTAGTGAATAGCACGATTGATTTCGAAATACGTGTGACCGCTGTATATCAAAAACAAAAGCTGTTAAAGAAAAACTGAAAGTAGATTTAAAATCAGCGACCTCAAATTAGAAAACAACAGGTATGAAATTTCATGCAACAAAAAAAAAGTAAATTTTGTTCCCATGTGTCATTAGCAGAAATACAAAAAAATATAACAGGAATACTGCCTTTGCCGAGCCGGACTAAACTTATATTAAAATACCAAGAAGAAAAGTACAAAATAAATTCTATACCAATTAAAATAAGTTGTTTTATTCAAATTACCTTTCACTTTTGAATCTTTATCAGAAGTGCTTTCTGCTCCTGACTTTAATCTTCCTTTTGATTCCATGTCGGATCCCAGAAGCTCCTCACTTCCAGGATTTGTCTTGGGTGTAGTATGTTTTTTACCACTAGTGTCTTCTTTAGCTTCTTCTGTACCAGCCAACAAGTTTTTAATGCGTTCATTAATTTCTAACTCAGGTGTTGTATAAGATTTATCATTGTAATATTTTTGTTTTGCGACTGTAGCTTTTTTGTTCATATTGCTCAATTCGGTTTCGGAAAATACCGAGGTATTTATGTCATTTCGTTCGTAGAATGGTATAGTCATTATTGCTGTTGAAAGTATTTCGTCATTGATACTGAAATATTTATCTAGTTCTGATGGCAAAGTCTCAGTTTTCCAAGATTTTTCATGTTTGAATTGAAAATGGCTGCCTGCGGATACTGGAGCTTGGACCAATTTCTGGAAATAAGATGAATTCTCTTATTATTTCGGCTTTATGGTTCAAGATATGGTGGAGATCAAATTTTTTTATAGGCAGGCAATAAGTCAAGACAACTTCCTTGTTTTTATAAGTAACTAAGTTTTCAACAGTTCTTTGAGTGAGAGAGTTTCTTAAGAAACTTGAATTTTGAAAGGATGACTAGAAATGCTTTTTCAAAAATACACGTTGTCGTCATTTTTGGAATAAGTAAATAACAAATGGTCGTGTGTTAAGTCGGTTGACGACGCTAATTCTCTTGATATTGTCATAAAACCATATAGTTTTAAAAACCCTCTTTTGAAGCACTTCGAACTAAAAAGTGAAAAATAATTCCTAAATAACATAGAGCGCCCCACAATTTTGATATAAGCGTATAAAGTTTAAATAAAATCTGTCCGTTTAAAGTGGGTCAAAATCGAGTCTGTCCAGCCGAGTCGAGCCAAAGGAGTCTGTTAAATAAGTAGATTCATACATTTGAAGCTTATATAAGCGAGTTAAAAACTGACGAAATAGTATAGAGATTACTAGAACATACATACATATACTTACCGCTATAAATCCCTAGAAGGGGTAACCAGAGCTAAGAAATTAGAAATTCCTCAGCCAATTTTGGAAGTTACGTGGGAAGAAGATGGTTAAATAAAGGTTGTTTGTGATGGGTTTTCAACCGCATCGCTCAAAAATCCATTTAAAACTTTAATAAACATCTGTGGCGTGTAGGTTATTTGCTATCTCAAAATTATAAGGCTGGATGTACATCAATTAGACTGTTTAAATGTAAAACAAAAGCACATAATTTCTGGTTGACCCGTGGAAAAAAGAGAGTTAGTCAAACCGCACTGGATGAGTTTTGTTAAAAACACTACTGTGACATACATACTGGACATATGCGAATTTTATATCATTACCATTACCCATAGACGACTACTGCTGGTCTTAAGCATCTCTTATGATTTCTACAATTCACGTCCTATAACATCCTATCCATCGGTTTTCCGCAACCTTAACAAATTTTAAATAAATAATAAATGATACAAGTGGCCACCACTTTAGAATATTAGAGCCCAAACGGCCTTCAGTTCTACCTGAAATGTGTGTGTACTGCCACTGCTACTACAGTTTTGTGGTTTTGAAGCTCTCTCGGCTCAGCAGAATTATGGATGAGAAGACATACATGTAAATAATGATTAGGTATTATATACTCACGGCTATAAATCCCTAGAAGGGGTAGACAGAGAGTAGGGAAAAGATGGTAAAATAAAGGTTGTTGGTGATAGGTGTCCAACAGCATCGCCCAAAAAGCCCCAATACCGATAGTCGCATCTTACGTACACCCACCGATAGAAATGGGGTAGTGCTATTCTAAGCCGACACTACACAGCTATATATGAAATGTAATAGATATATATATTTATCGAAATGGGAGATAGTAATTTACAACTGTTGCTTTCTTCCAAAGATATAAACTAATACATTTTAATTACTTAAAATTTATATACTATATTATATAAAAAATATCTTCTAAATCGCTGCCGCTTGGTGGTAAGGTACCAAGGAGGCTGGCGGCATTGCCCCTCTGTATAGAGCCAAACTAATACGTTGGGCAAAATACACACCAGCCCTTGGATCACCACATGTCTCCACCAAGCGCGCCGAAATTTCCTTGAAAAATCGACGGGCACTTGGACCCCATGGACCGAGGGTCTCAACAGCGAAAGCAGTGAAAATATGGTCTTCACCTAGATTACTGTATTTCCGCTTCTTGAGACCCTCAGCATCATTAGCCGCAGATATTATTGTTAAGAAACTGTTTAATCCAAGAGATTTAAAACAATCGCAAACATACACAAATATTTTGACACAAACCTTTTTTTACACTCATTTCATTACACAAGCCAGACTAAAGAATAAATAGGTAAAGTATGCTATCTAACAATGTCAGATATATACCATACATACTATAATATACTCACGGCTATAAATCCCTTGAAGGGGTAGCCAGAGCTAGAAAATCAGAAATTCTCAGCCACTTTCGGAAGTTGCGTGGGGAAAAGATGGTGAAATAAAGGTTGTTGGTGAAAGGTCTTCAACAGCACCTCCCGAAAATCCCCAATATCGTTAGTCGCCTCTTACGTACACCCACCGGAAGAAATGGGGTAGTGCTATTCTAAGCCGGTACTACAGCTAAATATATAAATAGAAATTCCTCAGCCACTTTTAGATACATACATATCATATATTACCAGTATGACACCCACATTTAAACTTTGCACAATCAGACTTATCTTTATACTTATAAACATTTGACCATAACTCACAGCATGAGATCTCAAAGGAAAATGACATTCAAGCAGATGAAATGTCAAATAAAATAAGCTATTTCTTACATATCATAGGGTATATAACCCTAACAGAAGATATAGTAAAAAAACACAGAAAAGTTAACCCAGGGGCTCAGATTAAACAAAAATCGTTTTTCATATAAGTAAATTAAATAAGGGATATGTTACCTCATAATCTGCTCCTAGGTTTTCCTGCTCTTCAATCTCATCATAACTCTCTATTGGTATCTCATACTTCTGCCAATTGCTCACAATTTCTTTATTGCTGTACTTTAAATTTGAGCCATCAGTAATATTCAATACATCATCAGATCCTTGGTTCTGTTCAAAAGATTCTCTTTCTATTGACCTGCTTAAGGGGCCTGAAATTTATGTAGTCAAATATTAAGTAAATTTGATGTGGTTAGTATGAGTACAGGATAATAGGTTACAATGAAGATTAGATAGACATAAAAATTTACTTCCTAATTAGCCATTAAGCCCTCAAGGAGCATTTATAATAAATCAACCCTTTATCAGACCAATCACATGCTATTCTTTCTATCTAACTCCATTACACTCTAAATCAGGTATCCCAAAGATCTTGACCATATCTACTCAGACTCATTAATGGAAATTGCTTATATAGTGCAGACATTGATACTATTAGTATAACATAATACACACAAACATATGTACACTCACAGCTATAAATCCCTTGAAGGAGCAGCCAGAGCTTCAGAATTAGAAATTCTTCAGCTACTTTTGGTAGTAGAGTAGGAAAAAGATGGTAAAATAAAGGTTGTCTGTGATGGGTCTCTACCCATATCATCCAAAAATCACTTAATAAGCCCCAATACCGTAAGATGCCCTGAAACGAACACCCAAGGGAATAAATGGGGTAGTGCTATTCTAACCCACACTACACAGCTAGCATAATCTTCAACTTTTTGCTCCTGTGATATCTTAGTGCTAAGATGATATACTGTATCATCAAGACAATTCAAATACTGATGTTGTTTACTTTTTCTATGAATTTGTCTTTTTGACAGAGCCCAATCACACATGGCACCTTCAGCCCATAGTACCCATAGTAAATAATAATACACCACAAGATAGAATAAAGCAGATATACTTTGCTGTCTAGATGAAGCCAGGGTGCAGGTAAGTTTTATGTATTAAATCACAACCATTTCACATAGTCTCCTAAACACAGGGCCAGGGGTACAGAGTCCTGAACATTATGTGTCATTTCATCACCTAGTATGCAAAGTTGCAATCTACATTATAACAAGTTGTTTATTATGATAATATAAAATGTTTAGGATATGATGATTTTACACAAAGTAATAGGCTGGTAAGTAAATGAAGGGTAATATGTGTAATTGTGTATCATGAGGACAAGGGTAAACTTAATGCATCATTCTAAACTTGTACTGTGTTATTATAATCAATTAAAGATCTTAAAGGTTTATGCACCACAGGATTATAGAAGATTTTGCAGTCATAGATATTTTTAAAACATCATATGATGCAATACCAATACATTTGACTGCTTACAGCTTCATAGCAAACTGTAGTCTTCAATGTACAACCTAAAACGGGCCACTAGTGTTGTTAAACTGCTTGAGAGCTCAGCAATCTATGATAGGTTTAAGCAATTGACAGTGATTTCCACAACTGGCCCTAAGGTCACCTTATCCATTGGCTTCCCAGCTCGTATGTCTATCACTGGCTACCTAATACATATGACATGTGCACATACCATATGGTGGCTCTATATCACAATTTTTTGACAATCTATGAGGAATTTGCGAATGGGAACTTTAAACAAAACTTACCTTTGGATGTATTTTTACGCGAGTTTTTAGATCCATGTCCTGGAGGCACTTTGCCATCCTGGGATTTTTGTCTCTCTTTGATCAGATTTCCTCTGAAAAATTTAGTTGTACATTTAATACAGACTCCAATTGATGTAAGATATGATAAAGCACCCGGTTGATTGGTAGCTCTACCCATAAGTAGATACTTTTTTTAAAAAACATATTTTATATAAAGCCAGAACAGAAAAGATAAACTTAAAGAAATAATAAAAAAATGTAAACTGATTGAACATAGTATTCTAAATTTTAAGAGAATCAGAGAAAATTATAATGATTTACTTACGAAGTTTTGTTAATATGTTGCGGCATGGTGTGGTGAATGTATGTAATGTAAAAAACATAAATTAGAACTCATGTAACATAGACATAAAAAAAATAATTGCACGTTGTTTTTGACGTATTGTAATAACAAATAACAAACCAGGACAGAAATAAACTAAAATTAACAAATTATATCAAAAATTAAAAAAAATATGAATTTCACAAAATTGTAGGTAATTTGTAAACAAAGAATCAGTACCTCCAGTAAAAAGGCGACATTTAGATGACAAACAGCTTTAATTTGATTTTTTTTATATGAGCACTTTTTATGCACTTAGTAATTATTCTCTAAACTACGTTTAATCTTGGTTTTTCTAGACTTTATATTATTAATTACTATATGTGAGTGCATTCGTTAATAAACAACATTACAACAATACGCGTTTAGAATATCACCACACCACTGCAAACATAAATAAAAAATAATCCTTAAAGTAATAGTACGGACAGAATACAGATTGCAATTGCAACTTGCAAGTAAGTAAGTATTGCAGTATTGCAACGATCGATACGATACGTAAACGTAGTCACGATCACGAAATGTAAACATAACCTTTTTTTTAACGGCGAGGCAAGGAAAAGACAATGGATAATGATTTCTTTAGGCCTATTAATACAATATTTAGTACGCACAATATGAATTGTATGAACTAATTCCTATTCAAATTCTTTGTTGCTTTCACATATCTTTGCTTAGTGTAAATAAATGGTAACATGTGTACCCTGCAAAGTCGTAGCAAATTCTTATTAAATAAAATTCTAACGGTAAAGGAAAGGAAATATCTATTCAAAAAGCCTGTAAGTATGTATTGCTAAGTATGAATAAATGAAATCTAATATTATTCATTAACGACGTGATAGCTCAATGGGTAGAACATCGGTTAATGTGCAAGCGACTAGTGTTGAAATCCCGGGTCGGGCTCACACCAATTTGTCTTTTCTAAAGACATATGTGTGGTTTATTTATCATGTTTGTTAACGGTGAGGGAAAACATCGTGAGGAAACCCACATGGCTGAGTTCTACTTAGTCATGTGACAGTGTATTCGTACAAAACGGCGATAGGCCTGCCCCCTATCACGTGAGTACTCTGTCCATGCAAAAATGCAAAACGTAGGTACTGTGAACACTAGGTGACGAAGTCACATTATGTTCAGAAGTATTAGTACCTATGCCAACCCCTTCGGGGAATTTGGCGTGAACGTTTATGTTTATGTTAATATTATTCATCAAAAGTAACACTAATAAATAATAAAAAACATACATTCATCACACTTAACCTTAAACATATTAAAATAAATTTCAGTAAGTATAAAATAAAAATATTGGGTATTGGGACTTTTTAAATGATATTTGGCAAATTCGTTTGGAGACCCATTACCAAAAACACTTACTTTACAATCTTTTCCCCAGTCAACTTCCAAAAGTGACTGAGGAATTTCATATTTCCAAGCTCTGGCTATCCCTTCTAGGGATTTATTACCGAGGCTATATACATACATACATACATACTCTCACGGCTATAAATCCCTAGAAGGGGTAGCCAGAGCTAAGGAATTGGAAATTCCTCGGTCATTTTTGGAAATGTAAGTGGGGAAAAGATGTTAAAAATAAAGGTTGTTGGTGATGGGTCTCCAACCGCATCGCCCAACAATCCCTTAAAGGCCCCAATATATAATATATGTACTTATGTTTGTATGTATAGACAATATTCCTGTAACTACTGCACTTATTTTGCAATTCATATTATACAACTACCAAAATCGCCCACTGAGAGATGACTGAGAGTTAAATTGTAGGTACTTACCTACTCTGAATTAACAACTTGTTCAACAATGCCTTCGTCATTCTCTTTAGCAATTTTACGTACAAGTAACATTTGCAGTATAAATGTCGCAGGCACTGCTTTTTCGTTAGTTTGAGTCCTTTTATTTCTTTTTTCGTCAAATATAAGTTATCAAAGACTCAACTCAAACACTCAAACGTTCACCCAGTAAGATTAGACAATATTATAACTGTTGTCTAATTTATCCGGATTTTTGCAAAATCCCTAGGTTTTTTGCAAAAAACCTAAACATCAAATCATCCTACGACATATACACGTGATGAGGGGCAGCCCTATTGCTGTTTTGTCGAATACACACTCTACTAACTACTAAGTACAACTCAGCCATATGGGTTTCCTCACATTGATTTCTATCACCGTTAACAACCATAATAAATTAAACACACATATAACTTCAGAAAAAGACACATTGGTGTTAGCCCGACTCGGGGGTCGAACCTAACGACGACGCCTCTATGCATGATAAGCGCATATTCTAACCACTGAGCTTCCTGAACCTATTTTAAAAACTAGATGTTTAAAGATTCCTATAAACGACGCGGGCGGTCGTTGTACGCTGTATGAATTATAATAATTACAATATTTACATCTAAGATTATTACATATGACTTAACATAAATCTTGGAATCTAACTTCAACGCAAAAGGTCTTTGTAGGCACACTACAACACACCGTTCCTCTACTCGATCGAATCAGCAACGCAAAGAACCGGGGTAACTGACTCAGCCCGAACAGTTGTGCGGCTTAAGTGGCAAAGGGCAGGACTCATTGCACGCAGAAACAAATGACGTACGGGCTCGAGTTCTGGAGTGGCGGCCACGTTCCGGACGACCAACGACTTGGCAAAGGACGCGGGAAGCCGATGGATGAGGGCAGCATATGACCGGTCGTTGTTAAGATATCTTTGGGGGAGGCCTATGTCCAGCAGCGGACGTTTGTTAGCGAAATCTGATGTCGATGAAATAATTACAGTATACAGGCTTTTGAATTGAGAAAGTGCTAAAAATACAGGCGGTAGAAGTGTAAAGAATAAAACTGGATGAGAAGATAAAAATGAATTCAAATGTTTTGCTAAGGTCTTATACCAACGTGGTGATAGGCAATGTCGGTTTACCCCAATGTGAATGAATGGCGTGAGTATATGTTTGGATGCCAATAGTCCGTAATTTACTATGAAACCCTTCTTGCGACATATGTGGCTGATTATTATAACTTAAAATAATATGAGTTAAGTTCGTCCAACAATACTTGTGTTTTCGTTTCTTTTTGTATAAGGCTCTCTTTGCGTAGGCGCGCGCGGCCAGTTTATGTCAGCGTGGGTGAACAAAACCTCCTTGTGGTAGGTTGCATTGATTGGTTTATTTTTTTTACTTTTTCTTGTATATTAGTTGTATTGTTGGATAGTTAGTAGGCCCAGAGAAACTGGGGTTTTGTGAGTCCAATATTTAAAATTTCCAGATAAGGACCGATAATACTGAGGCTATTGATATTAACTGATATTATATGCGTACAATACATATTACACTCGCTAAATTCTAAACAAGCACATAAATAATGCAGATTTTTAAAGTGTCAGCTTCGCAGCTTACGTCCAGCTAGAGTATTAATTTATGTTTAGAATATTAAGAAGATATCACTAAAATATTACGATTTCTTTCAAAACGGCAGAGCGTTTAGCAGTCCTGATTGGAATTCGTGGCACTATAACGCAAATTAATATAAATGCTCCTGCTAAGTTAATATAGAAAAGCAGATTTCTGCTCATATTACTAAATAATTGAAAACTGATCTTTAAAGCTTTTCATCGCGACCTTTAGCCGTTCCGTTTACATAGTTCCGAGTTGTATATCAACTTCCCGGATCAAGCAAAGCAAAGGACCCGCGGGATGGGAGAGCGGGGTTTACGGGGCGAGGTGCGGAGCGGGTCGCTATGAGTTCGAATATTTGGCGGCAGGATCACCCAGGAACGTAGGACGCATGCGCAAGGGTGATGCGCGCGCAGTCGCCACGCGCCAGCCTCGAATTTACAACATGGCGCTTCGCGTCTTCCAAGGACGTTTTGACAGACTCGCGGCATAACAAAACCTCAGCTGATAAACGCAAACAAAATTAAATAGTGATACAATTATATAAGTGTGGTGTGAAAAGTTGTTTTACAAATATTAAAGTGTCCATTGAGATTGAGAATTAATTGAATTGTTTTCATTAGGTAAGTAAATCAGATTTTTCTAAATATTTCCTAGATCTTTACATTACATAAATATGCCGGTTTTGTGAGTTCAACGGGTGACTACAGTATGAGTTAAATAGAGAAGAAGCTTCCGTGTACCTAATTTAATGTTGATATAAATTTGTTCACACACATTTCATATATCTAAGACCTACCGAAAAAATACTTCACAGATAGGTTTACATACCATGTAGTTTTCTTGCCAAATTTTGTACATGATAATGATAAAGCGGGGAAAACAGCAAAAACTACATTAATAAAATAAAGAGTTTAGGTTTTGTTATGTTATGATTATGATACTTTGAATTAATATGATTATATGGCAGTAGCCTTAGATGTAACAAAGGTAGAAAGGTTTTTTTGAGTTCATATATTCACGCTTTTGATTTCCGATTGGGAAGCAAGTAAAAAAATAATCACTTATTTGAATGGTAGAAAAGTATAAGTATGGGATGAAAGGAGTATACAAATAACGAAACAAAACATTACCAAGTTTTTTTAAACTTATATGCAAAATAACCTCTGTTAACAATATCACGGCTTAAAAAAATCAGATTCTTCTAACAACAATAAGAAAAGCCTAGTTAGTCGCATCGACATTTACCATATTACAATAGTTATTATCGTATATTTGTGTACAAAATATCAATTTAATGTAAGTAAACAAAATACATACCAATAAACTTACGTTTATAACCCCAAAAGAGATATTCATCTCTACTTTTAGTTAAGTAAATAACACTAATATGATATTAATAATTTAGAATTATAAGACAATGACCAAACAGTATTCATCATAGGTCCCGTTGGCAAACGAATATAGTAATTTCACATCTAACAATATTACGACGAATACAATAATCATTATTAATTTTATGCTGGACTTCAAGAATGACCTCTAAATGCTTATTTTTTTTAGTATCCCAACTCTCGCACACTGACGCAAATTAAAGTTCCTTGAACCTTAAAAAAAATGTAAGACCTTTTTAGCACGCGGTTATCAGGCATTTATGGAATGTATGTATGTAATGTAATTTATGTATATTATATATTTATAACAATTTAAGCACACAGGTTAATAAGTTAACTAGTTATTTAATAAGACGACAAACAGTCTATAGGCATGATGCCTATAAGTTGCACCATGTGTTATATAGTTATAATAAGAAAAACTTTTGTAAAATTATTAGCATCTGTTTCCTATAAATACGGATTGTTATTTAAGTGAATATTCATTAATTTTTACGTGATGTTTAGAATTCCTCAGTCATCCTTTCGCGGATTAGTAGCGAAAACGTTGGGTTTGAGAGTTTGATTACTTTCGAATCGTATACATATTTAGTACAGTATTTACGAAAATATATGAACTCATATACATTTGATTTTTGCATCTAATGACACACGATTATTAAAGTCGGACCTCGTCGACGACGACACCTTGTTCGATCGAAAAAACTTACGATATAGAGATACAAAATACTAACAAATAATGTTCTTCATCACACTAAAGTTTGGTTGATTCACTAGAAGCGGAGGAATGAATAAACTACATGAAAAGTAAAGGTTACTGGTGGATATGATATTTAATACCACAATAGGACACAAATAAAACATGCATTTTATATTTAGTAAGGAAATGAAGTGGCCTTAAGATTTAAAGAAGAAGAAACGTAAATAGTAAAATTTGGCGTAAACTTAGACTTTACGTCCGATTTCCAACTCTTAACTTATAAAGATAGATTCGTTGGTAACTAATCTTCAGTAACAAAAGAAGCCGGTATTATGTTCCAATAAAATTAAACCTACACATTGTATTAATATTCCAAGAAACCATATGTAACTCGAGTTTATATTTACCCTCTAAGGAAGGGTTGTAGATGGTGTTATATTGCAACGTCGATCTAATTCTATAACATGCACTTATTGAGCAACTCATTATCGTTCAACAAAGATATTGCCTAAATGTAATGAGACTTTTTTTTATCTTGTTTTGTTGCAGGATTCAGGTATCATGCAAAATAATAACCCACTCGTAATATTAAAAATGTTTTTTCTTAGCATCAAATAGGTAACATGCTTTTGCATCAATAATTATTAATAATATGACTTCGCGTTATTTATGTAAAGACGACGTTGATAGCTCAATGGGTAGAACACCGGTTATCGTGCAAACGACTAGTGTTCAAATCCCGGGTCGGGCTTACACCAATCAGTCTTTTCTAAAGACATAATTGTGTGTGGTTAATTTATCACGATTGTTAACGGTGAGGGTAAACATCGTGAGGAAACCCACATGGCTGAGTTGTACTTAGTCATGTGACAGTGTATTCGTACAAAACGGCGATAGGCCTGCCCCCTATCACGTGAGTACACTCTGTCCATGCAAAAGTGGGTACTCTGAACAGTAGGTGACAATGTCACGTGATGTTCAGAAGTATTAGTACCTCTGCCAACCCCTTCGGGGACATTCAGCGTGAACGTTTTTGTTACGTTTATGTTATTTATGTAACTCGAAGTGAAAAATTGTAGTCAGATTCCATGAAATGATGCAAACTCAAATTAATTTACGATTGTACACATTTCAGTCAATGATTTCGTGTGGAGGTCAGCTTGAGATCCAAGTAACAAAAAGAAAACACAAGCTTCCAGCTATATCTCTTAAAATTAAACAGTTTCTGAATATGAACTGGTTTTGAAAGCGATACGATAAACATACATGTAAAATTAAAACATCGCCCTAATCCAGTTAATAGTACAATTACAGATTGTGATTCATGCTACCTCAAGTCGTAATCTCCAGACATCTTCAACATCAAAACCCCATTGACAATACAAACAGGAATAAAAAGCTTCCTGTAGGCTCGTGCTCGTACATATTCATAAAAAAGTACAAGGGGAGGGTAGTGTTGAAATTATAATCAGTTGTAGGCACACGCGACACAGCTGTGCGGCTGGGCGATCGATACGTCTACCAGCTGCACTTTGTCTTTTAACTCTTGCTGGCTAAATAAATACACATGTGGAAACGACACGGCTTGTGGAGGAATCTCTGTGATTATGATTGTTCGGATCAGTCTGAATTATCTATCACTAGTGACCCGCCCCGGCTTCGCACGGGTGCAATGCAAAATATACCTACTACAGAATGTCCTTATACACAACGTTCACAGCTTTTTTGTCATTAGCCAATACAAACATGTTTTGCTTAAATTCAAATCAAAGTGTTAATGGAAGAAATACCAAGAAATATGGTTTTAAGCTAATCCTATCTAACCTAATGTACTTACAATACTGCTAATATAATAATAATAATAAATTTTTTATTTATTGTGCTTTTGTCGGGGAGTACCGCCTCTCCCATTTAAAATTTATATTTTCATTTTCGGCCATGGGAGAGGCAAGAAACAAAAATGTTTTCCGAAATAATAATAAAAATTAAAGATAATCAACAACAAAAGATACTTATTCTATTCAGTTTAATTAATTCTTGATATTTTCCTCGCTAGAGAGCTCCGATAAACGCGTGCGATCGCTGCAAATCATAAAGTAAAAGACGCGCTATTTATAGGCACGCGCCGCCCGGCGCAAACAACTACGACCCTGCATTTTAAATTTGTAATATCTTCGGTAATATTCACTTAAATTACATGCTGTAAAAAGCATATTGATCTTTAATAAATGCACGATTTATTTAAGGTAATTAATTGGATAAGGATTAATGCTGTATTGTTTAAAATCACTTCGTAAATAACAATTTTTTAGTAAAGAATAAAAATGGTTATGCTGGGTTATCCCTAAGAGATAGACATATACCATCGTGAACTCTTTTGTTGAACTTTTTAAGGTGAACAATACTGTAGTACATTATTTTGGTCTATCTCGTAGGGTTCAGCCAGCGTTTGCAATATAAGCGCAAAAAAACGTGCTTATTTACGACATCACATTAGAAACCTTTAAATTTATCAGTGTTTCTCTACTATACATACAAACCTTCCTTAAGAATCACTCTATCTATTAAAAAAAACCGCATCAAAATCCGTTGCGTAGTTTTAAAGATCTAAGCATACATACGGACATACAGCGAAAGCGACTTTGTTTTATACTATGTATTGATTGTTTTGGGTATAAAATATAAATAGCAAGCATGATATTTCACTCAGAATATCTTAAAGACATGGCATTAGTTTTTGGTGTTAAGAGCCCTTTTTTCCAAGACAGGGGCTCACTCCACTCATGTAATATTTAATTATTTTATATTTTTTTATATGAAGGATACGATAGAAGACAAGCAAAACATACACTATCTAATTAAAACTAAGCTATGATGTATAAAGAAAAAAACACAAAGTTTACTAATCGGGGTTTTATTAAACCCTATCTATACTAATATTATAAAGAGGAAAGGTTTGATTTTTTGTTTGTTTGTTTGTTTGAATTGAATAGGCTCCAAAACTACTGGACGGATTTGAAAAATTCTTTCACTGTTTTAATGCTACACTATTCCCGAGTGACATAGGCTATATTTCATTTTCAAAAAAATTAGGGATCCTTACGTAAACTTCGAAAATGTAACCCAAGGTGTTAAAGAAATACCAAAAAAAATCCTTACTACTGACAATAGAATAAAATTATGTGCTACAATTTTATAGAACACATCATTATCTAAAAAAAATGCCCCGACAGCATGTCTCTAACTATTATAGTTATCTCACAACAAGCGTCATTATATAAAATTATTTAAAAATTAAATTAAAATCCTGCTTTAGAAAAGGCTCTTTATTTGTACCTATCTAATCCTTATAAAAAACGTATATATTATTTCAGACTACTTCGATACCCTTATATTACTTTTTGAATTATTCAATTCGAACATTCCATTCGAAAGTTATCTCGAATTAAAAAAATAGATAAAACTCCGCTCGATTAGCTATGCATAGTAAGTTGTTGCAGGCGTCACGAAGGGGTACGGGAGGCTGCTTATCAAAGAGTTAAAGCAAAATTTAATTGTAGCGACTATTATCACTGGCCCAGCAGCCGGTCAATTAGCTCATATACCGAGGATACCGATGATCCCAACTGATCTGCCAATTCCATTTAAACGGCTCCAATTTCCGGTTAAAACATCTTTTGCTTTAACAATTAATAAGTTCCAAGGCCAAACCTTCAAATTAGTAGGGATTGACCTGCGAAAGAATTGTTTTACTCACGGTCAACTGTACGTTGGCCTGTCGCGGGTGGGAGCTCCTGAACATCAATTTATTTTGCTGCCCCAAAATACAACAACGTCAAATATTGTTTACAGGGAAGCTCTAACTCTATAAATTGAATGGCTTTTGATGTAATTACTCATTATGAAAAATAAAAAAAATAAAAATTTATATCTAAATATAAATACAAAAAAATATAACATACATACATACATATACTCACGGCTATAAATCCCTAGAAGGGGTAGCCAGAGCTAAGGAATCAGAAATTCCTCAGCCACTTTTGGAAGTCTGCTGTGTAGTGTCGGCTTAGAATAGCACTACCCCATTTCTTCCGGTGGGTGTACGTAAGAGGTGACTACCGGTATTGGGGCTTTTAAGGGATTTTGGGCGATGCGGTTGGAGACAAATCACCAACAACCTTTATTTTACCATCTTTTCCCCACACAACTTCCAAAAGTGGCTGAGGAATTTCTAATTCCTTAGCTCTGGCTACCCCTTCTAGGGATTTATAGCCGTGAGTATATGTATGTATGTACTTTTGGAAGTTGTGTGGGGAAAAGATGGTGAAATAAAGGTTGTTGGTGATGGGTCACCAACCGCATCGCCCAAAAATCCCTCAAAAGCCCCAAAACCGTTAGTCGCCTCTTACGTACACCCACCGGAAGAAATGGGGTAGTGCTATTCTAAGCCGACACTACACAGCAAAAAAATATAACATAGCTTAAAACTTAAAAAAAATATATTAAAATAATAATACATGTAATAAAATTAAAAACAAAATGTTAATGATAATTCATGCCCGAGCGAAGCCGGGACGGGCTGCTAGTTTTTAATATTTTTACCGAGATCTCCTCTGTGTTACCAAAGATTTAGATTTGTTTTACTTTATTGAAATAATACTATGATACAATATATATAATTTATAAACTCTAGCAGTAAAACCAAATCAAAGAAAATACATTACTATACTAGCAATTAGTACCTGTGTTTGTATGTAAATCAATCGGCATTTCTCAGAAAACATGTTGTGAAGTTCTATTTGAGAAATGGAGCAGATTTGGTTCATGCCCTATCCATCGGAACTAGTCAGGAAGCGCTAACGCGTGCTGCCATAATAAGGCTATCAAATGCACGTGCAAGATTCCTATACATCTTCAGCATCAAGCACTCTGTGTAACATTTTAAGGTTCAATATAGCATGCTTTATATAAGGCGCTTACGTCATTTAGACAGTGAAAGCTTTGTCTAATTGGATTGAAACTTGTTGATGTGGAATAAGATTTAAATTCGTGATTCTCGGTGGTGTTTTTAATACCTTTTGAAATAGATTGCGTTAGCGCCGCTGTTTGTAACAGAAGAACAAGAAAAATCTCTTACCATGTTAATGTTGATAGTGATGATCGAATCAGTTAAGATTAAGACTACACGTTAGTAAGATATTTGAACTTATTCTTTGTATATTAACTATTTATAGTCTCAGCTAAAGTTTGAAGATAGGCACGAGTATTAGGATACCCAACTAGTATTATTACCTAGCGATACATAAGTAGGTACATACATATTCTCACGCCGTTAGTTTCCATTGGGGTAGGCAGAGACTATCGATCGCCACTTTGCTTTATATTACCTAGTATAGTATTATATTATCTGTGATATTACCTAGCGATAAGTATGAAATCTTTTTCATAAAAATGGCATAGAACATAAGGCCATGAAATGCAACTATGGAAACACTGAGTTTTAAGTAATTATTCACGATTTTTTTAGTATTTATTTCTAATAAATAAAGGATAAATAAAGGAAAGACAAATTTCGACATCAGCGGGGATCGAACCCGCGACCACCGTCGTCGCACTGGCAATTGAGCTACAGTGTCAATGGCTTCAAGTGCGAAATTCTTCTCAACATTTGCATTTTATCTGTAAAGGTAGACAAGTGGCCTTCCGAATTTGTAAAAAAATCGGAGATAGGGAACGCAAACACTACTTAAAAAGTGTAAAAGAAACAAAGGATAGAAGAATTTCGCACTGGATGCCATTGACACTGTAGCTCAATTGGCAGAGCGACGGGGGCGTATACCCGGAGGTCGCAGGTTCGATCCCCGCTGGTTTCGAAAATTTTCTTTCCTTTATTTATCCTTTATTTATTAGTAATAATCCCAACATGAGGTTTTCATGAACAAAAACATTCAAATTAAGTATTTATTTACTTAAGAAAAGGTACGTACGTACATTGTTTTAGTATCAATGATTTTTCTTTTCTGATTGGACTAAACTTGGAGCTGGTGTGATTTGTTATTTATAACTAATAGTCAACAAAGTAGTTTGATGATTTAGTATCAGTTACTTGTCTTTCAATGAGGTAACCATATTTATTTATTCAGATGTTGGCTGTGTGGCGACTGCGATGTGTTTGGAAACCCGTGTCCAATGATACTGTATTAGGCCATCTTTTACCCTTTCATCGTCCATAAGTGGCTGAGGAATTCTTTATTTCAAAGCTCTTGCTGCAACTCTTTGCTATGAAAGCTGTAAGAATGAGTACCATTTAAGACCAAACGTGCCATTTCGAAAGACCAAAATGTACCATTGTCGAAACGACCTAGTAGGAATTTTCAGTTGCACTGTGCATGATTCACGCACTACGCCGGTTTAGCACGCGGTGTTTTCGTTCCTCCCAGGAAGCGTGCGTCTACTGAACTGCCCGCCGCCGCCAACACTCTTGACTTACCTCATTACTTGACATTAGCACCGGCAGGGAATCATTATTGAAAGTATATGGTACATGCTGTAGGTGTGATGTATAGATGTATTGTCTCTGCAAAGTTAGCTTTTAATTTGATTCTGTACTAAACTACTAGGTGATTACTATGATTTTTTTAGGTTCTTTATAATGAAAAATATGTTCAGTTATTGATTGATTTATTTGTGACCAGCGAGAAAGATCGTGTAAAGTAACGATCAATATTTTCTGCCCACCCCTATACATATTAATGAGAAGTGTTAGTTACATGAGGTTTTCATGAACAAAACATTCAAAACTAAAAACTATAGTAATTAGCTATAAAAACTAAAAGGCTGAAGGAAAATAAACGGAAGAATGACATTAATAGTCTCAACAATTTCTGCGTCAGTCAGTTGTAAGTTTGTTTAATTCATCAAGATAGCATCGGTTCGGCACATCACCGTCTAATAGCCGTTAATCCGCTCAATCCAACACTAATAAGAGCTTATAGCATTTTATTTATATCACTTTCTTTCATATGTTGTGTATAACAATATAATAGCTGCATCATTCGGCGAATAGTTTACTTTCTATTCTCTTTTATTTTTTCCTGTATGAAAAACAGCTCAGACTCCAAAACAGAATTCTGATTAAGTAATCAAATCACCTGTAAATCGCGAAATTCTTTTGTTGCCTCGTAAGAATAAATAGGGTGTTTTTTAAAAGTTTTTACCCAACACTAAATTACATCGACTTTGCTCTATGTACATTCACTAAAGGCTATATTCCCAAAAAGAGGTTACCGGTGTTTCGGTACCAATAATTCGAGCAATTACTCAAAAAGTCCCTTATATTAGTCTCGTATGACAAAGACGGGAACGTATTAGAAAATAAAACAAATATCCTACACCCTACATGTTTATTCCCTTACCTAATTTTACTCAAACTAGTTGGTGTGGACAGAAATGTGGTCACTATTTTTTACACTCCCGACAATCTATCGCAAAGCGGTCTTATACGTGACAAGGGAGCAGGCTCGGGTTTCAGGCTTTCGCCCATGTGCTCCGGCATCCCGCCCCGGTACCCGACTGGTAGTAACCGATCTACCATCTATGATCCATAGCCTTAACTATTATCAAATTGACTGTAAAACTATTTCCAATAAAAAAAGAAAAGAACTTTACAATGATTTGGTAGATAAGAAACATAGAACGATTTCCCTTTGTCAAAGTACAAAAGGAAACACGCGGGACCCAACAATGCCCGCACGTCGTATTGAGTAATATATTTTCATTTCGCCGCGTTACCTAACATGCAGCATGTATCGGGTCGGTCAGTCGATATACGAGTATTACTAATTAATCGTCTTTCATTAATCGTTTAATACGTTGGACCGTATCCGGGTGTTCATCGATTGTCGACTTTTCGATGTTTGTAGTGTCGTATTCTGACATGTGTCTTCACAGTATGTTGGGTTTGTAGTGATGTCTTGTTTTTTGACAAAGTAATTTACTTCCTACTGGAAGCGTTACGTTCTTCAATATTCGTATTGCCTCAGATATAAAACGTTACGTATTTACTGCAGACAATTATTTCATGGAGTATATTTACAGACACTTTCATATCTTGGACACTGTAGCACAAGTATTTTTTAAATGTCAGTGGTAATGTCGCTGATCACGTGAAGAGAGAATCCCAAAAGTTACTAATTTTATTTAGTTTAGTCCATACTTACTTCGGTTTATGAAAACTGTACTCATCCATAATATTTATAATATACCTGGATTAAACATTACTAAATAATAAAAGAGGTTATATTTAAACAAGTAAAAATTAAATGTATTATTTATTACATCTCACTCAATCAAGTGACAATCCAAGATAAAGACTAATAACTCCTTTTGGACCGCCTAAAACACTTATTGATAACAATTTCGTAATCGTACAGGGTCTCGTAATTAAACAAAGTTCCGACCATAAAAACTTCTTAATGCTGTAATCGCGGTCGGTCGATCGTATTGCAATGTATGGCGCATGGCATGACAAACACACTTTCACTCGTTTGATTAGCGGTAATTATAAGTGGCGTGGAAGCGTGGCTGATAGGGGTGTTGCGGAAACTGCCCTTTGACTGCAGTCACTCATTGTTGTGTCATTGCTAACCTAAATCAAGAAGAGGCTTGTTCCGTATTTTTTTTTGGAAAAATGGGTACAAATATTACATATACGAAGGGAAAATGTTAAGTTGGTTCTTTTTCATAATTTAACAAGTTAATTGTGTGAAAAAAATGACTAAAAAAGTGTAAATAAGTGGTATAAGTATCTAGTTACTCCTTACAGAGTACTCAGTAAGGATACACTTTAAATCACTATCTATTATTGTCGTCAGATTGCTAAGAGAATAGGATTAGATTTTCTAGTATCATTCAAATAAATTAACCTAAAACAAGAAAATTTTAGGCGCCCAAATTTTTTACTTTTTATCTATTTGTCACTAATTATTCCAAACTCTTACCAATTATTTTTAAATAACGCCTGCCATTGTAACAATTTGTCTGTTGTTACAATGGCACTTTCAATAGCGGACATACATGTATGATAATAAGATAAGACTTAATAAATAGCCGCAATTAACGTATCACAAACCAGTCTAACAAGAAGTATAAAATTAAGGCTTTAGTGACAACAAAAAGGTATGACACTAATTAAAATCGAGGCAATATGGAAATATCAGTTTTCCATTGGTGTCTGACAAGGGTTTTAGGGCTTTATAAATTATTATTGGGTGATGTGGGTGTTGAACTATCTCTAGGCATCCTTTAATTTTCGTTTATTCTCCACTCAACTTACATAAATAACAGAAGAAAATACTTGCTCTGAAGCTCTACCTACAATTTATAAATATGCATGTATGTCGGTTAAACAAAAATAAAATTATTTTGTATTTATTTAATAGGAAATGTCTGGAATAACAAGAGTGAATGAAGCTTTAACGGGTATACATTATAATATCGATAAATGTTAACAAATCACGAAAAGTTGGCTAAGATTGTATTATAATGGCAAACAATGTACTTAACCTACCCCCGGGGTAATTTGGTAGATAAAATTCAAATTTAACAAATATACATCATTAAGTTGAGGAAGACTACAAATAATATATTTATTGTAAAAACATACCAATTATTTCTTTAAATGCCTTGTTTACATTTATAAATATAAATTAATATTTTGCTACCATAATAATTTACTTTGTAAAATTATAATGTCGTTACTTAAATTGTGAATAACTGTGCGCTGTCTTCAATCACAAAGCAATATTTTTAAAATATATTCTAATCTAGCGAACCGATACATACACATTCGTAGATACATTCAATTATTTAAACAAAAACAAACTATAAATAAAATCTAAATAGCACATCGATAGATGGAATCGTACAGTAGTTGAATTTACACAGTTCAAGTCTAAAGAGAAACCGACTTAGTTTATTCGACAGATAGGGATCTCCAACTTCAATATGTTACCTTAACGAATTAATATTGAATAAGATAAAGGAGAATTAATAGACTATCTCACGTGATAGCCTCGGGCCGGGAAGTAGGAAAAGCAGTGTAGTAGAAAGTTACAATATTTGCAACAAAAAGCTTGCTAGTATATTAGCATTAATGTTTTCCTTAATCATAACGTACGGGAGTTTAATTGTAATGAATTAAATGCCATTTACCATAATATTAATAGTAAGTAAACCTCGAAGTCACTTGATGGCTTGTTTTCTTAGTATCTATAATAAATTTTTTAAAGCTTTTGTAGAACGGAAAAGTAGGGAAATTTCAAATTTATTTATACTTACGCCATTTTCTTTGGGGTAGGCAGAGGATATTAATAACCACTTAGCACGATCTCGGCATGAGTATGTATGTATTAATGGTATACCTCTCCTACCTTGACATAATATATTATCGGCTAACCTGCAAGAATCAGCGTGTAACTCGGCAGTAATTTGATGCCATTTAGAAACAAGTTTGGTATTATGGTGAATTTGGTGACCAACTAACTATGCATGCATACAATGGATTATGGCCTATTGTTCAGGCACGTTCAGGCCCAAGCTATGAGGCAGTTATTGTATCAAGGTTGCTTACTCCCACTAAGAGCTTTTGTTCGATTGAGTTTAGTTTCTTGGAAGAATAAGTGGCATTTTTTCTATGTACAGTCAAATGTGTTCTTATATATCCGCATTCTGCCATATGAAATCTATTCTATCCAATTTTAGATTTCTCCCTCATTTATGCTGACGTCTTTAAATCTACTTAGGGTTTCAGATATGGTAAACGATGCTTATATTTTCAACGAAGCCGACATCACTGAAGTTATTGTAATTTAGGGCAGCGTAACTTATGATAGAGACAAGAAGAATAAAATATTTCGCGGTTATCAATTTCATCACACACCGCTAACAAACTTACAAAAAAATCAACAAATAAAACGTAGTTTTTTTAAAATAAATATTACTCTCTAATTTAAGGGTAAAGCCCTGTAAACTTAGGATGAGTAATTTACTCATCCCATAAAGTAGGTTTTTCATAAGTTTAGTTTGTTTGTTTCTTCTTCTTTCTATTAGAGATTGCCATTGTTTACGATAGTGGCAAACTTAGCTATCCTCCTTCACATTTATTAATATTTACTTACACTTACACTTTTAACCGCAAACAAATTGTTACAAGCAATGATTAGGTACCGATTTCGAGGTTCTGACCATTCCTTCTCGGGTGTTCAAAGGCGTTTTCTTATGATGCAAATTAAGAGTTAAGATCCTTAATCTTATGCTATCCGAACTTGAAGCATGATAAAAAGATCACAAGCAAAACCATACAATCACAACTAAAAAAAGTGTAAATTATTACGATCTCCACCCCCGCATATTATCAAGTAAGTGTTGAAATCATAACAATTGCAATGATACGTTGTTGATACACTTAATGCAATTGTGAGCACTCTGACTCCTTAAGATCGACCTTGGCTGAAGATTGACACGACGAGTCGGCTGGTTGCTAAAGATGTGTTGGAATGTGCTAATTGATTCTGTTGTAACTTCATATGATATGCTGCTTTGAAGGTGCAGGCCTAATATGAAATGATAGAAGAATCATTTACATGTTTGCAGGGCTTAAAAAAATATTCGATATCTGAGGTTGTCATTAGACTGTTAAAGTACGTACATAGGTTAAGCCTAATACAAAAGTCGGGGGTAAATGGAGCTTATGATCCAAAAATAATTAGTGATAAAGTGAAATAACAGTGACCGTAGTCGTAGAACTGTTTATATGATAATCGAATTATTAGATACAGATGTACAGATGTATGACTGTATTCTTGCAACGTACTAATCTTAACTCTTAGTAATAATGTGTAAGTGTAATGAATGACAGTATAACGAATAATGTATAAATAATTTTCACGGGACAATTGACATCGTTCACTTATGTACTATCGAAAACAGGAGCTCTTTACCACCACAAAGATCAAATTCGTTTGCACATGTTAAAGTCCGGACCAAATCTATTGTGAAAACTGACCAATAGCATTGGTTCTTTTCTAGGACAAAATTAATGGTTTGTCCCTCAGAGCAATTTACGCAGAATGTTGAAATAATCATGCAAGTGCAAGTCATTGAGAATTTGTTTGTTTATTTTATTTTGAAAGTTTTTATGAGGACCTTTTTACAATCAGGGTGCTGTTACTTATAATAAAGCTCGAAATGTGAGAAATTTTACTAAAATTTGTTTTTACGAAAACATTATTTCTTCGAGTAAACTAAGGTTTAAAAAAAAGTAACGCAAACACATCATGACATTATTTGATCTCCAAGGAATCACAATAGACTGCTCAATCAGCTCATAGTAAGAATGCCATTGAACTTTTTTATCATCATCAGCCAAAAGATATCCACTGTATCTCATAGACCCCCAAACGTCCAAATACGATTGTCTTCCCACTATCACCACGATCGGCAAGTCAAGTTTGGAGTAATAATTAAAAAGGGTAAACATAACAACGAAATATAAACAAGCGGCAAATATTTGAGAGATATCTTCGAAGTTCATCGTCGTGTTTTGGAGGCAACTTGTGTCCATATAATAATAATGGACATCTGTTAAAGATTACAGCGTAGTTTTTAAAATAGGAGCTGCTCAAAAGTCTGGTAGCAAACAAATGATCTGCACAGAAATGCGAACGAAGTCAAAAAAAATATAGTTAAAGGACATCTATTGTATTAGTAAAAGTGGGCGGCGCATCTGGTTTTAGCTGGCTGCAAGGGATAATAGTTTGAAATTGGTAATGAGCGACCGTCGTCGATAGTACATACATACATGTTATACATAGACTCACGCCATTAGTCCCCATTGGAGTAGGCAGAGGTCTACAACCACCATTTTGTACGATCCTGGAAACCTTAGCGCTTTATTTATATTAAACCATCTTAACATACGTGGTCTTTTATTCTTCAGACTTCGCCCTACCTTTTTAAGCACATTATCTATTTATGTACTCAGATTGACCCACAAATTGACACGCTTAACTCGTTTCTGACATTAGTATAGATTAATAAATGATATAGAGGCTTAGAATAACACTACCCCATTTCTACCCGTGGGTGATCGTAAGAGGCGACTAAGGGTATAGGGGGTTTTTAAGTGATTTTTGGGCGATGTGGTTTGAGACCCGTCACCAAAAACATTTATTATTACCATCTTTTCCCCAATCAACTTCCAAAAGTGGCTGAGGAATTTTTCATTCCAAAGCTCTGGCTACCCCGTTAAGGGATTTATAGCCGTGAGTATATGTATGTATGTAATAAATGCCATTTAAAATAAACATAAATTCCTTCAAATATGCTATCCGACTGTAATTCATAAGTCACAATCCAGTAGCTAAATGCATAGATTTCTCAGGTCCATGAATCATCAAGCGTTGATATATGCCGATGTAATTCAAACATGACGCCTCGACAGATAACTGGTCAGTGTCGTAAATATGAATTTACGTTTCCTGTGACCCACGATATATGCGGGCCCCGGCGCTCGCACCGAACCAAGATATTAGCACTGATTTAGTTTGAAGTGACGAATGCTAGGGTTGACACTTTCGTTGAATGATGTCGAGTATCTACAAAAGTTTTGACTAAAACCTTAAAATTTATATATTTTCTAGAAAATGGTTAGTGTCGTAAATATAAATTTACGTTTCCCGTGACTCTCGATGTATGCGGGCCCCGGCGCTCGAACCAAACGAAGACATTAGCACAGATTTAGTTTGAAGTGACAAATGCTAGGGTTGACACTTTCGTGGAATGGTGTCGAGTATCTACAAAAGTTTTGACTGAAACCTGGTATATTAAAATTTATATATTTTCTAGTGAATGGTCAGTCTTGTCTTGTCGTTAATATGAATTTATTTTTCCTGTGACCCGCGTTACATGCGGGCCCGGCGCCCAGACCGAACAAAGATATTAGCACCGATTTAGTTTGAAGTGATGAGTGCTAGGGTTGAAATTTATTTTGCTAATGTGATACATTATTACAAACAAAATAAAACATTCAGTGTAAATTCTAATTCACAAACTTTTAAATTTAATTAGATAAAAATAAATTATTTATTAAAAATATACCCTTTGACAGAAGATACACAATTGTTTTTTTCATTGATCTACAATACCAAGTACAAAACTAGAAAAGCAACCGTATACAACAATATTTACATATTTTTTTTATGCACTCTACTTGATGTAGATACTGCATTCTCGATACTAAAAGCCTTGAAGATTCAAGAACTGTGTTTGTGTGTTGCTAGCATTCTACTTAGCAGCTATTTTGATTGTATCAACACTACAAATTGCACCTTGTTGCCAGTTTCTACGAACTTTGATGGAGGTATTCCAATAGAACATCATTGTTTTATGTCAACATGATCATTATTAGTGTACAGTCACTTATTTATTTATTTATTTATTTATTTATTCGTTGACCACCAACAGCAAACACAACAAACATGGCACAGAACATACAATTGTTTTACAAAGCCAATGACAGGTGATCACAATTACCGGTTCAAAACAAAAGAGGAACGAAATTAAGGCGGTTGCCCGCGAAAATACAGCAAGTTCATTAGAAAAAAGAAAAATAATAATATTATAAATAACGTTTAAAAAATACAAGGAAAGAAAGAGAATAAAAATATAAAAATATGAACAAAACCAAAAAAAGACCGTGAATGATGATACTATGATGGTAATGTATATAGGTATGTGTGTGTGTGTGTGCGTGTGTGTGTGTGTGTGTGTGTGTGTTTGTGTATGTGTATGTGTATATGTATGTTTTAATTATGCTTATACTGGTTAACTTTGACTTGTTTTAAATGTTTCTATAACATTCTTACGAAATTCAAATCTGTTTGAAAAAAAAGGGTCCAAATCACTAAAGTTGTTGTTGAATTCGTACAAAATACGGCGGATGGGAGCATTTTGAGAGTAGTTTGTTCTTGAGTGTGGAATATGAAACAAAGACTTTTGCGTATGTCGGGTTCTGTAAGAAGGGGTGTTAATTCCGATTTGACATAAAATGTTAACAATCAACTGCAAAAAACAAAATTAATAAATTAATAATATTAATACTGCCAACCCTGTAGTTCAATATCCGGTATAGCTCGCAGGACAGATAGCTCTAACGACGTCTTCCGCCCTATTTCAGCAATGTCTTGGCTACCGAGAAATTCAGGAATAAAGTATTAATGATGCGTGACTCCGACCCCCACTCGCAATAAGATGCAAAAATAAGAGTTGAATTTCTTCGGGTTTGCTTAATGAAACAATTTCTGTCATACCATCGTATTATAATATATTTTGTTTACTCCTGATAATTAAATTAAAAAAAAACATAATTTAAATCTTTTTGTTCATGAAAACCTCATGTGGGAATTATTACTAATAAAATAAAAAAAATATTCTTTCCTTTAAATCGTAATTATCAACAAAAAATCTGAAAAAATCATACATAACATACTTTAACGCCATTAGTTCCCATTGGGGTAGGCAGAGATAATCGATCAAATTGTACGATCTTGGCAAACCTCTCAAACTTCGTCGGCATTCTTTAATATTTTCGTACTTGCCCTGTTATTAATAAAATAATACTTCGAACGCCTACCTTCTTTAAGCAAATATCTGCTAAACTAATCTAACGAACTTTGCAAATCGTTGCCTATTCCTAATCATATTACCACGCACGCATGGCGCTACGTGAGAATCGCTATCGGCTTGTCGATGTAGCGCGACTCGTCATCCCCCGAAGACGACAGGATGACAGTGAAAGAAACGAGCTGCTTGGCTACCTTGTGCTCGGGTCAAACATATATGTTATGATGATATTATATTATTTATTTTATATGATTACAAAGACACTAATCCATTTCTTTCCGCGGGTGTCATAAGAAGAGACCTAGAGTTTTGGAGATTAGGGCGATGCGGTTGGAAATCCATCACATAGACCTTTATTCACTTATTGATGAGCAGTACATGCATAAATACAAAACACCTTGCAAAAAAACATACACACAATAAATCTCCGCCGTATTACACAATCAGGATGCCGCACACGCATGGTACTACTGCTATCCGATCATCGCGATCAGCTTGCGATGTCGCGGGACTCGTCATCCCGAAGACAAAGACGGGAAGCCAGTGAAAGAGACAAGCTGCTCGGCTGCATTGTACTCGGGTCGTACATGTGGTACCTACTGCCTTTTGGGGATTTTGTAGTAATGGTTAAAGTCGGAGAGTTATCGATCCTTATTTACTGATTTAAAGATGTACAGCGCAAGCATAAGAACACAGCAACCTGCAAAAAATAACCCATAAAAACAAAGCGCAACAAAGTCATAAATAAATCGGCGCCATGTTTTGCATTCGGGATGTCGCACGTATGTCGCTACCCGACTATCGCGATCGTCATCCCGAAGACGAGGGGAAACCAGTGAAAGTGAAGTGGCGAGCTTCTCGGCCGCTTGGTCTTCATGTTTAACATGTGATGAGGAATAAATACACTTATTCAAATACGTGTGGGTAGTAGAGAATGGATGGATGCAAGGGTCACAGATGAGAATTTTGTATTTTTCGCCTTCTTATAGCTTCTGTTTATCCGCACCATGTACCCCAACCATCTCAATATTTCCCGTATCCTATGATAAATTATATAAAACTTTAGAACTTGATCTATTTAAAATACCATTTATTCTGCACATTGATCAAACCAAACTTCGAACTAAAAACAAATGAGAAAATTGCGCGGTGTACCTATGACCCGACACCCTTGTGTTTTTTAATACAGCATCTATGTACTAGACTTTAGTTTGTGTTTCATAAATAAGGTGGATTGATTAGTCTAGGAAGGAGAGCTATTAATATAGACTGCACAATTCAAATGATATTATCAAAGACAGTACGTTTTGAGTTTTAGTATTGCTCGCTGCCTTTTATCCATGCATTTTTTTAGTATATTCACTAAAATGACTAACCATATTATTGAATCCAATGTGTACCATCCTTGCATCTATGCAGTAATGGCTTTAAATCTGGAGGTCTCAGGTTCTATACAATATATGGTTTTCGACAAATCAAATACTATTGATACATTTTAAAAATCAATTCGTGATTTAATATTGTTTTTACGGTTGAACCTTCGGAGAATAATCGATCATAACCTTTTATACTCTTTAAGGTTATACTCTTTTATTACGTTTTGTGTTGTGTGACTCACGAGTTCACGACGTGAAATGAATCTGCACTAAAAGTTCAACCTTCCAAGACCTCTGCTGGAAGAAAAGGAAACGACTTATAGGGTCATAAATGGCCGTAATAAATCAGAATAATAACAGCACACTTTTATCTGTATAAGGCTTTGTTTTGTTTCAATGTAGCTTGTTTGAGTCATTTTTAGTGCCATCTGCCATTTTCTTTTTGTTAGGTTTCTTTAGATTAAAACAGCAACTAAAGATATTTCAACACCGACGATTTAGCCCCTCATCTGTTAAGGGCAAAGTTACCACTGTTGAGAAACACGTACTACTTTATGGTCTCGTAATATGCACGACTAAGTATATTGCCACGTAAAATTTGACATTGTAGCATGTGAAACACAATTAAGGAAAAAGAAGGAATAGAAAAAACTACATAAAGAGGAAAGTAACATTTTGTTTTGGTACAGTTTACTAATGAAAAAAGGGTTTTCTATAATTCCCCATTGTCTTATATTTAATTACTTAAAAATAGGCAATGATTATTTATGAGTACCCTTTGTACTCGTTTAAACTAAAACTAGCACGCTGTTTTTTTTACTTGTATCAAATCAACCTTATCAATTCAATTTAACTAAATGAGTTTGTTATTAGATTTTTCGAATTCTTCAGTCTCAATTACCTCCGTCATTAAACACTGCTAAGACTTTTTGCTTGCCATCATGTACACAAGTCCTTACTACAGTTCAGCTTCCTGTATCACCTTTTAACAAAACGCTCGGCATGATTCCATTCAAATGGAACGTCGTCGTCTTTGAGGCGTGACAACTCAGTGAAGGGACTCGGTGACCTTTGCACCATTTCCACGAGCCCTCCGCGCCTCCGCTCATCAATATTTATGGGTTCAGAGCAAATTGGACGTAGAGAAATGAAGTCATAGTGTAAGACTTGCTTTGCTGCCATCGTCCCGGTTACTATTACGGTTGTAGCAGTAAATGATTGTGAACATGCAGTAGGATATTGTGCGGGATAACCTATTATAACCTATTTTAAGGCCCAATAGACTAGACTGGACTAGAGTGGGTTAACAGAGTTACGATAAATACTACGATAAGGCAAAGAATCCTATGATTTTTAGGATAATTAGATGATTTCGCAAACAATATTATTAGAAAATGGTGGGTTAATTCTCAAAATTCAATTAGTCAGTTTACCCTTCTAAAATAGAACCCGAACCTTCCGGATAACAGAGGCATTTATATAATTTTTAGAAGGTGGTCAGCGTTTCAGTTGTTTTACTCAATAAAACATAGGTAGCATGACATAAGTGAATTTATTTGCTCTTGCATACACATACACCATATACTCATATAGATTGCACATGAAATAATCTGAAGATAACAACACTCGACATTAAATTTCCGTGTGATAGACATTTATTTTAATGCAAGACCATAGTGTTTGATTACAATCTTTTAAAAATAAACTGTAATGATTATTGATTGAAATTCACGAGGAACTAGCGAGTGAATCATGAGTACAAGGATATAAAAGCAAATATGATGTTTGTGAATTTGATTTGCGTCTCACTATTGTTTTCAATACATTATTTTGGATACACATTCACAATGGTTCAGTTTTGGGAACATGTTTCAGCTTTATATTATGTATAGCGTGAATTTGTTTTTAATCGCTTGGTTATGTAGATAATATCTTCTTAGTTTGTTTGTAGAGCCGCGAGAAATTTTAGGCTGATAAAAATTTGATAAATACAACGGTTTGTAACTACAAGCATAAATATGCGAGAAATCGTATTAAGCGTGATCGTATTAAACGGGTTATACTGTAGTATAATTTAAGATGATCGAGTATTATACTACGTTATGAGGAGGTGGACAGAAAAAGATTTTCCTTTATCCGTTCCGCGAAAAAATACATACATATCTTAACACATACTTAAATCGTAAGATATATATATATAGGTAGAGCCAATATGGATGGGAGTGTTAGTAGAGGACGGCCTCGTAAAACGTTTCTATATCAGATAGAAAACGTTTTTATAAAGGCGGGGTCCGAAGTGAAAAGAATAAAAGAGCATGTAGGAGAAGAATAAATAAATATTAGAGAAGCAAGAGAGGTTTGTCAAGATCGCACTAAGTGGCGATCGATAGTCTCTGCCTACCCCATTGAGAATAATGGGCGTGAGTATAAGTTAGTAAGTATACTTGAATCGTATTGTTTGTAAATATTTATTTTGTAACATTTGGAATAGAGGGTTTTCTATTCTATTATATTCTTTACCTCTTGCATATTTTTATACTTATTCTGTACAAATGAGTACAACTCTAAATACTTTATTGTTTTTTTAATCTTGACTGTTAGTATGCGATATTTTTTTTTAAATTTTATTTAAGTTGATTGGGCATGTCAGATTTTTTTGAATCTATGCGGAGGTAGAATGCAAGGCGATCAACTGATGGAGGAATTCAAGCGAAAATATTATAAGACAGCTTTTTATTGCATATAATTTGTTTATAGCTTATAATGTTTATAACTAACTATAATAAGCAGGAAGGTCCCTCTCATTTGCTTGTTAAGTTTTATTAGGTATTAAGTTGCAGTTTGATTGAATGTCATATAACAATTTGCTTATACTTGATTGGAATTGAATGGTGACCATTTATTAATCTGTGCTTATGATTATGACACGAGCATTTCAATGATTGTTTTATGGGCCAGCGCAGCGGCGTAGTTTAGTATATTAATTATGTTCCTCCTGCTTAGGTCTTTATCCGACCGGGTAATTGATATTGAGCGTTCTAGTCTCGGTAGTTTACTTACTACTGTTTATTTGTTGTTTACTATGAATTTAAACGTCTTAGGGGCCGTTCAAGTATTACGTAAGCACAATGGAGGGGTGCGGGGGTCTTTGATTTGCTTATTTAAAGGCCCGAATGGCTGTGCATGATGCTGTTCTTGTTCCTACGCTTATGTATGGAAGCGAATGTTGGGTGTGGCAGAAGAAGCATGAGAGCAGAGTGAATGCAGTAGAGTGTTAGATTATGTGACCGAGTGAGAAGTAGTGTTATTCGTGAAAAGTGTGGTGTGAAAGATGATATTGTAAGAAAGATAGAAAAAGGAATGTTGAGATGGTTTGGGCACATAGAGAGGATGGATGATAGAAAATTGGTTAAAGGGATCTATAGATAAAAGATGTTATTAAAGGAAAGAAAAATTTCGACACTGGCGGGGTTCGAACCCGCGACCTTCGGGTATACGCCCCCGTCGCTCTGCCAACTGAGCTACAGTGTCAGTATCTTTTATTTATGAGTAATAATCCCCACATGAGGAATTCATGTCAAAAAACATTAAATTATGGGATCTATAGAGCTAGTGTGGATGGTAATGTTAGTAGAGGACGACCACGGAGAACACACTTGGACCAAATTGAGAGTGTGCTCAAAAAGGCTGGCGTCCGAAGTATGAAGAATAAAAGAGCATGTATGAAAAGATTTATGGATGTAAACGAAGCTAGAGAGGTTTGTCAGGATCGTACGAAGTGGCGATCAATAGTCTCTGCCTACCCCAATGGGAACTAATGGCGTGAGTATATGTATACATACATACATACATATACTCACGGCTATAAATCCCTAGAAGGGGTAGCCAGAGCTCAGCAACTATAAGTTCCTCAGCCACTTTTGGAAAGTTGAGTGGGGAAAAGATGGCAAAATAAAGGTTATTGGTGATGGGTCTCCAACCGCATCGCTTGAAATCCCTTAAAATCCCCAATACCTTTAGTCGCCTCTTACGTACACCCACCGGAAGAAATGGGGTAGTGTTATTTTAAGCCGACACTACACAGCAATATGTATGTATGTAACGTTTACGTAAGCATGGAGGGAGGGGGTAAGAACTTTGCTTACTTTTGCTGACAAGGGGGATGGGGGGGGGGGGGTAAATAATTGTAATAAATCTGCTTACGTAATATTTGAACGGCCCCTTAAGGAAGTCTTATGTTGTGTCTTCTAACAACAATACCGTATATCTTAGGTACTCGTTTGGGTGTTTTTCTAGGCAACTATGGTTTAGGCTTTCGATTAAGGTAAAACTGGTTGTAACAGATTGCAACGTATAACGAAAGTTATTTATTCCACCAAAAACATTCTGTAAAAAACTAGCCAAGTCTCGATAAAGCTGCTTGTTTGTTTATCTCTAAAAAGTAACGAAATCTCTTAAATAAGTGGAGCTAAGTCTAAGGTTCCTTACTGAGAATATTTTTATTTATTGAGTAGAATACAGTTAATCGACTACTATTTCTCGTAAATAAGCTTATTATAGTTTGGCAGTACTGTTATTATGTTTTCTCATCAGCGTCACCAGGTAGTCCAGATCTTCCATAAGCCTTGTTCTGAAGTTTTTTCTTTATGTGGGCGTTAAAATCTACCTCTGTACCAAATTTCAGCTCTCTAGGTCTATGGGAAGTACTATTTCTATGTTGATAATCAGTGAGTCAGTCAGTCAGTGTCGAAAATGCGAAACTTTGCATAAGCTTAACTTCGGAATTAATTGATCTACTGACTTAAAATACAATTGAAATTTTGGATTTTAAGTGTGTGATTACGATTTTCTAGGTGACGAAAATTTTAGCGTTTTCATCCTATCCAGAGGTTTTCGAATGGAGCCCTGAAATTGCGGCGAAACGGTTCCAGAAAAGGATGGTACGGCAGTGTTAGCTTCGCGCTCGACTTGGCGGGGGCACTGCCATGCCCCCAGATTTGACATTTACATGTTCTCTTACCGTATAATCTAAGAAGTATTTTCTTTAGAAATCCTTTTTTGGCTTAATAGCAATGAGTCCACGAAGTCAATATATTTCACCTCGTATTGCACAGTGCCATAGTGTCACAGCTTATTTAGCAATCGCCCGCATTCCAGAACTGCTAGAATCTTATTTGAATATTAAATCGTAACTAAAACGGCTAATTTAAATGACCCAATGCTCCAACAATGTGCAATAAATTAGCACTCCAAATGGGCTTACATTTTGGCTATTGGTTTCAAATTTAATTGCTTTGTTATGTTTGCTCAGCTTATTTTGACATTATTATTGCGATTCTTTCTTTTCACATTAATTTGCATAAATCTTATATAGATTTATGATTTAGATTAAAATTCAATTCAATTTAGCTGCGTAGTGGCGTCTAAGAGTATAATTAATTTGTTATATTCTTAGACTTATTTTTATGGGCATCGCAAGATGCGACTAGGGTATTAGGGATTTATAAGTGATTGTTGGGCGATGTGGCTGGAGATCCATCACATATCATCAATCACCCTTTCTTTTTCCAGCGAAGCTCAGACTACCTCTATTTGTTATTAATTGTTGTGAAAATATGAATATATATATATATTATATATATATATATATTCAAAGAAATTTAACTAATTTTTTTGCCCAGGGTTAACAAAAAGTTACGTATTTATACAAAAAGCCTGTATTTGATATCACCTGGTATTACTGAAATGAATTATCATTGTGGGGTCCGATGTTAACCTGATCTAGCAATAACCTTGGCGGTAGAAACTCATTTACCAAATCCCAACAAAATACAACAGTTTCTTTACACTTTTAAGAAATTGTGTTGAGACCGTAAGGTTCTTAGAGGCATGCGCATTTACTGAAAATTAGCATAATAAGTGAGGCCCTTACTGCTTCGGTGAAAGTGTTGGCGCCTTCCAAAAATAATATTCATTTTACGTGTGTTTACATAACTACAGAATTCCTCGTGGTTTCGACAGATAATCACTTGTAACACTGGTGTTGACTAATTGTGCTTAAAAGAAGCTTGTTTTTGGAAACTTCTTTGACAAGTCATTGTCACTTGACATGATTGTGCCAAGAATTACTTTTATTACTGTTAGAAGAATATCAAAATCTATACACCCTTTTAATAAATGGTGTAAACATGTATAACTAAAATTTTGACTATATGTAGTTTGGTCCAGAAGTAGTTAGTTGCTTGCACAACATGGTAGAATGTACTTATATATAAAATTAACATACATTCATATATATACTCATGGCTATCAATTCCAAGAAGGGGTAGACAGAGCTTCGGAGTCAAAAATTCTTAAGCCACTTTTGGAACCCAGCATCGCCCAAAAATCATTTATAAAGCCCCAATACCAACACCCACGGGAAGAAATGGGGTAGTGCCATGTTCACACTACACAGCGAACGTACATACTAAACAGTAAAACTATTCACATCGTATGACCACGACATGACATTTTAAAACTTAAAAGTTACCATATTTTTATAATGTCCCATAACCCATTACTTAGATAACTTTAATCTACTGGAAATTTTATCTATCTTATTATTGGATAATTTAATATAGTAACTTTTAAAAGTATGTGCTTATGCGATGTGAATTTGTGTTCTCATATAAAAACATAAATAACTCCATAAGATTTAACCATATATTAACAAAAAATACATATGTATGTTTCGATCGTTCAGTACATTCACCATTTGTTAAAATATAATCCGAATATACTCACAAAATAACATTCATTTGGAGCAAATCCAGTAGGTAGTAGTCAAACCAAAGCTAAAATCCGTCCCACAAAACGTTCTAAATTGCAAATTAGTTCACCTACAGGGTCTATAACTCTATCTACCAATTTCCCAACGCAAGTAAACCTTTGTCCTCCACTAACCAAAGACACGGTTGAAAAACTATAACAGATAGTTACGTGTACGTGTATATAGTTAAATATCGATTCACTTTCGCCTTGTTAAAGAAACACGAGTTAGCACTTAGCACTTAGTGTTTGCGGCCGCTTGTGTTCCTCACCATCCGTGAGAGTTTCGATAAATGGTAATAACGCGAAAGTCGTTTTGAGCACCCTTCGCGATTGCACTGCAAATATTGTCAAATGTACATACTTGAAATTGTTTTAGTATGCTTATTTGAAGTTACACACTGTTATTTACCGTGCAGTGTTAGCGAATATTGTCTCATAAATACATACATATACTCGGGCCGTTATTTCCCATTGAGTTAGGCAGTGACTATAGATTGCCATTTTGTACGATCCTGGCAAACCTCCCAAGCTTCGTTCACATCCATCAATCTTTTCATACATGCTCTTTTATTCTTCATACTTCGGACACCTACAACTAAAAGTATATATAGCGCTGAATATAAAATGTTAGGCAATCTGTACACGTAATATACAATTACACTATTGTAAAGCGTACAAAAGAAAGGTTTACATGAATGTCACCCGCATTACGTTTGACACAGATCACAGCTGAAAGTTGAAGTGAGGTGCCTAATTGCATGGTTTGCTACCACAATCATCATTAAACCAATTAGTGACATACGGAGAGATAATTAGTTAATATTTTCGTGGTACCGGATTCGTACTGGTTACACCTTGTTATGTTTTGGCCGAGCCTTCGGAAAAGTACTGGCGATAGGGTTACGTGTGTTGTTCGGTTTTTGATGCAAATTAGAGTTACTCATTACGCTCAATGTACATTCGATGACCATTCAGATAAATGCTGTAATGGATATAATCGTTCTCATTGTATGGTAAAAGCCAGATATTATCGATTATCGCCTTTACGATACAGACAAACAAAAATGTATTAATTCTTTAGCATAAAGCATGGATAAAGGACGTCAGCCAATTTTAATATTTCAAACAGAAGGAGAGGCTGGTGTTATATAAGACGAATTGTCAATTGCATTTCCTAATTAATACTCAGTACACAACTTGATTCAGTATATTTCAGTTAACAAGGAACCAAAATTTCGCTTGAGATCAAAGACAACACGCTTTATTTGGATCCATACTATGACGCACTTATTTTCCATATAAATAAATATTAGTATTGGTAGTATTTAAATGATGAATAATATATTCCCTACACTTCTACTGAAACTTCTTCTCCTCCTCCGTGATGTGCAAATATGATTCCTCACGTATAATATACTTACGGCCATAAATCCCGAAAATGGGTAGCAAGAGCTTCAAAACTGGAAACTCCTCAGCCACATACAGAAGTTGATATATCAACTTAGATGTTAGAAATAAAGTATTGTTGGTGATGAGATCCAACCGCATCGCCCAAAAACCACTTAAAAAGTCCCATACCCTTAGTCGCCTCTTACGACACCCGTGGGTAGAAAGGGGTTGTGGAATTCTAAGCCGGCACTAGACGGATGATAATTCCTCAAAAACAATGCCAACCTTATCGGCGTAGCACTAGCGAAAGCTGCACGTATCAAAGTAGCTGACCAGCTAACCACATAATTATGATGATGGCTGAATAAATTAAACTATTGAATCGAATTGCGCTAATAAATTGTGCCATAAAAATAACTATCGTCTCTTTATAGATGTGATAAGCACTAGGAAGGAGATTGATTGGTCGTTTGTGGTTGAAAGTTATGTGACTAATAGGCTTTGAAGGTAGGGTGGTGGGTATGCGGAATATTTGTCAAGGAATAGATAAGTCGCAATAAATACGTCATTAAAATGGTGTTCTGGTTTACTGGACGTACTTGTTGCTTTACATAATTGGTTCCCTACACATTAATACAGTTACGATTTAATGCATTTAACATGATTGAGGGTTATGTAATTTTTGGGAAGTAGTTTATATATTCAATTTACACTACATTGTATGCTCAAACTATGCCTTTGTTTCGAGCTATAAAAATGTATTTTAATTCCGCAAACTATCGAGTCCAATAAGCAAGATGGAAAGATGTTTGTTAAGTTATAATTAGAAAATATATATTCCCCATGAACTAACATCACTTTTTTAGAAATTGAAATAAGCACATATTTAGGTACGTTTCTGCAAAAGAATTTGTAGAGGACTTCCAATGTGTTGCGATGGTTTGGTCTTCTGTAATTTGCTGCGATGGGAACTGTTCACTGATTTAATATTTATTACAGAGCAAATATAATTATTGGCTTTTATTCAGATCTAAGGGAGTTGGTAGCTAAATCAAAGATGGTAATCTATTTAAAATTATATTATAAAATTAAGAATCAATAAATTGCTTAGCTCCACTATTTTCTCTGTTGACGTCTTATTTTGTTAGTCGGTTACTATGCCAATCGACCATGGAGTATATAATCATCCTCTCCATTCTTGACCATCTCTCGATCGTGGCGCCGCTGCCGCCAAATCAATAAGCCTGCTACTATTGACATTTATTATTTTCGAAAGATGATTAAGGATGGATTTATAAATAATTTAATAGTAATATTACGCATTATATTTTTATATAATAATAAGCAATTACAACAAAGGCTTACAACTCGGCCATCCTGTGCATAGCGAGTCCCATCGCTATTAAGTTAGTTGTTGTTATTAGTTGAAATATTTATTTACAATATCAAAAAGATAAGACAAAAATTAATAATAATTTCTATAAAGAAAAATATACAACCCAATAAAAAATGTAGTTTAGCACTAGTAGGAATAATAATTACACAAATATTAGATCAAATTTTGTTGCAAAGGGTCTATATATTGAAATGATTAACAAAAAGTTGTAACATTTTCATCATGAGAAAAAATGAAATCATTGAGGCTTGGCATTTTGTACAAAACATTATTGCATTTAAGTATTCTTTAAAGATGTATAACAATATAACGTTAAAAATTATATTAATTAATAATAAACCAATTGATACCTTAATTTCTTTCAAGAAAAAAATAATAATACATTTCGCACTTAACAAAAAAAAAAAAATTACAATAATTATGTTTCGCACTTAAAGTGTATGCAATGTAATTCAAGTATTAGCATAAGCAAATATATGAAATTTCGTATAAATTACATAGAGAAGTAATTAATCATCATCGTTACTACTAGAGTTTTCATCATCGCTTGAATCGAAGGTTCTTTCGAAAACCAACCATGGTTGGAGTTTATCTAAAGCCGCAACATTTTCATAACGGCGGCCTAGTTTTCGAGTTAAGGGGGTGTCTTCTATGACATACCTATCGTTGGGGAGCACTCGGTCCTTTTCTTGAAGCAGTGATCTACCAAATGACCCATCTTTTCACAGAAAGTACATTTAACGACTGGTTTGTCGCATTTCGAGCTGCGTCCCATCTCATTGCAGTTGTAACATTTGATGTTGTTAATTGAATTGTCTTTTGACGTGCTTGGTCTCTCAGATGCACGCTGTTTGGAGTCGCCACGGTACCGTTGAAAAGATGCATGTGACTCTCTATCTCTACTTTGCCCTACCTTGACAGACCTGAAGTATTTTAATATCTGTTCAGGTTCAGAAAATTGTGCAGCTTGTGCACCTACTTTTACCGCCCGATCTTCGATACCATAGAGAATACAATCTACGGCTTGTCTGCGGTAAATTTTGCACCTATTCAATAAATTGATCTTCGCATAGTAATAGTGCTCAAACGACTCCCCGTACTTTACTCTCTTGGCTAACATTTCTGTGAGAAGTTCAGCATAGTCCTCACGGCAAGGAAACGATTCGATTAATTTCTTCTTCCACTCTGACCATGTATATAACAATGACGGTAAACCTTGGTACCACGTTTTGGCTACTCCTGTTAATTTAGAAATAGAATAATGAATCGTTTCCCTGTCATCCCAGTTGTAAATAGTAGCACACTCTTCAACCTTAGTCAACCAAGTTAGGACAGTTTGTTCCTTGGATATTGGGTCAAATTCAGGAATAGGATTAGTGTTAAATGACAGTTTCGGTTTATCTGAACTTCGTACATTTTGTAAAATATTTAGAACTTTATTAAGTATATTAGATTCGTGATCCCTACTTCTAGATCGAGATCTGGGACGTTTAACAGGGTTATGATACCGTTCACCTTCTTCAAATGATGGACTGCGGCATCTTCTTAAGTTGTTCTTTTGGCGACAGCTGATGATGACACTACGGCTGCGGCTACGACGCTCTCGTAGTCGAGATGACCTTCCTGTAGACTCGCGTTCACAACTACGCCTGCCCCGACTATGATCAAGTACTCCTGGGCTGTCACTATACAGATCCCGACCCTTTAACCTGGGTACTCCTGGATCATTGAAATAGGCACCCCGACCCTGTAACCTGGGCGCTCCTGGGTGATTGAAATAGGCACTCCGGCCCTGTAACCTGGGCTCTCCTGGGTGATTGAAATAGTCACCCCGGCCCTGTAACCTGGGCTCTCCTGGGTGATTGAAATAGGCACCCCGGCCCTGTAACCTGGGCTCTCCTGGGTGATTGAAATAGTCACCCCGGCCCTGTAACCTGGGCTCTCCTGGGTCTCGTACATAGGATAGACCACGACCTCTGTCAACGGGTTCTCCTTGGTCTTTATAATTTTCCATATTCTGAAACTTTAAACACAGTGCTTAGAATCACATCTAGTAGTTTTCTTTAATTCTACTATAAAATCATAGTTTTATTCCTTTACCCGCAGGTAATATTAAGTTTTATTTATTTATTTATTTACACAGAAATAATCTTTACAGGCATGGCCTAATATGATTAATTCTCACATATTTTATATTCTAATTATATTATACATTCCTGGTTTTTTTTCAATTTCTACTTTCCTTATTATCTACAAGTATAACTATCAACTTCATAACATAAATAGCGTAGTGCTGTTTTTGTGAAGTCAGTCAGCGAACAGTGGAGAATATCGATCTCCTCATCGACCTGGTTCAATGCAGCTATAGCCCGCGTTAATGAGTTGTCTCGCAAAAGATTTGTCCGAGAGAGAGTTTAGAAATTAGGAAGGATAATATACGTATAAATAGACAGAACGTGATTGCTTTATGAATAAATGATTCACATAATATTTTAAATTAATCAACAGAACTATAATGATTAATTAAGTATGTGAAATTTAATTATCACACTTAGTTCGTAGCCTCGAATTATCCGTACACAAAGCAGATACAATCAAAATAGCGTAAATAATGATATTATATGAACAAGAGGCAGATGCGTTATGAGCTCGCGCTTAGTGAAGACTCAAATACGTCCTGATTGGGACTTCGTGTCGTATTCTACGTCGAGCGTAATCAGGAGTGTGATGTGATCTTATCTCTGAAATCCTTGAGAAAAAAAAATTAAGAAGAAAAAAATAATAATAATAATCAAAAGCATGCCATTGTGTGTTTTTCGGAAGTGCACCAATTATGCCTCTAAAGTAAACAAAATACAAGGAATCTCGTACCAGATGTGACAATGCAAATATATTTAGATTATATATTATATTTCGATTATATTTCAAACCATCTAATAACAGTTGCAAAGATGCCATATTCTTATGAAAAAAAAGAGAGATACAGAGAAAACATTTGAAAAGCGATCATTAAAATTAAAAATATCTGTTTTATTTGAATGCTCTTGAGCATCTTTTGTTTCACTCATTGGTAACACTTGTCCATATGTGCAGTTTCGGATTTCTCAAAACTGATTAAAAAGACAACTACTATCGAGGTCACGTATCTGTATTTATAGTACATCTATCGACGTAAATAGATATGATCGAGTGATGTTAACTCCAGAGTCCAGATTGAACTTAACTCCAGAGTTCATTTTATATAAAACTATTTATACAGAGGAACAAAAAAAAAATTACCGAGATAGAAGAATCGTGGAGAACGCCATCTAGTTCTAATTAGTAAAATTAATGTATTTAGTTTACTGATGCACATTACACCTAGCTTATATATGTACATAACGATTTCTGCCAAAGATAAGTGGACAATAATATTCCCCTTCCCTAAAAAAATCTCAGCTTTTATGTATGACTTGATTAGTTTCATTGCCATTAAAATTCTATCTTCTTTTCTTCATGTCAATAACATTAAACTTTAATTTATATTATTTTATTTTATTTATTATATATAAATATATATTTATCTTATGTTAATATAAATATATTCAATAAATGTTTAAATTTATCTCTATTTTCTTTTTTTTCTTCGTTTCCTCTTATTTAAAATTTCATTTGTTTGATTAACTTCAATGACGTGACACCGTCAAAAATGTGTTTCACAATTGCCACAAATAAAAAAATGATAATAACTAACATTTTATAGTTTACAATACATAAATAAATTATGATATGCAAATGCAACTATTTATACAAACTCTATTCATTTTAAGACTTAACAAGTGATTCAAATAGGGAGATTCACATCCCCAGTGGGCACCCCGCCCCCGGAGAGATAAATACCCACCAGTAAGCTATATAAGCATACGGAAGTTCTCCGTTACGGGAAACACAGCTTTAAATAAAAATAAATTTTTCTCCTAATTACCATTAAAAAAGAGAAAAACAAAAAGAAAATGTACATACGGTTGTAGGCGTGGCAAGAATTCTATTAATTCTCGTCGATCCCGCGTCTGAATTATTGGCTTTTATTCAGATCTAAGGGAGTTGGTAGCTAAATCAAAGATGGTAATCTATTTAAAATTATATTATAAAATTAAGAATCAATAAATTGCTTAGCTCCACTATTTTCTCTGTTGACGTCTTATTTTGTTAGTCGGTTACTATGCCAATCGACCATGGAGTATATAATCATCCTCTCCATTCTTGACCATCTCTCGATCGTGGCGCCGCTGCCGCCAAATCAATAAGCCTGCTACTATTGACATTTATTATTTTCGAAAGATGATTAAGGATGGATTTATAAATAATTTAATAGTAATATTACGCATTATATTTTTATATAATAATAAGCAATTACAACAAAGGCTTACATAATCAAAATGAATCTTACAAGTACTAGGCCAATATGACGTGTATTGTACTGGAGTCCAATTCAATCTTTAATGTAACATATAGATATCAATCTTCAAAATAGTCGAATAAATTCCTACAAAAGTATTTGTGTCCCAAGATTGTTCCATTTATTTTAAATAAATAAGGCATTTGTACAATAATGTTTAAATGCTTCTTTTTACTACAAGACCGAAAGATGCAACCAGTCCAACTGACGGACCAACTTCACACATCAGTAAACTAAAAAGGTCAAATATTAGCATATTGTACAAAGATTCTAATCAATTACGTCCATTTCACTAAACATGAAGTTAATTCAAACCAATGTTAAGATTGTGTTCGTGTCAGAAACATTATGTCGAATTAATCAAGCGCAGTTTACTGGATGATACTTGAAGTCGATATTTACAAATTGTTTTACGGTTTTAATTCCGTTGCGTTTTTTCGTTTCATTAGCGGCTGTGTCCTGCCTGGTATCATATGTGAAATATGGTTGTTTGATTATAAACGTTTATTTTACCTCACGCAACAGCTGTAAATCACAAACAGATGTTGTCAGAGCTTGTTTAAAATGGTAGGTAGGTCGCATCATCCAACAATCACTTGAACCCTTTATCGCCCCTTACTACAGCCGCGGGAAGGGTTAGTGCTATTCTAAACTGCCACTGCATAGCTGCATAGCATATCTGTCGAGTTAGTCTCGCGTCTCACAAGTAAGTAATATAATTTTCTATAGTATTTCTTTCATCTGTTCACTATGCCTGTATATATTTGCATATTTAGAATTTGTAAAAAAATGTGGCTTTTTTCTCTTAGCAAGGAACAGTGGCATCAACTTATTGTTTCTTAGTTGCCACTCACGACACACCCGAGATGAGATGGAAGAGCTTTTATAACAACACAAATAAAACTTCAGCTTACATTAAGCCTTCTTGTATCTGTTAAGCTATTGAAATGTATGCGATTTTCACTTTTACTAACTTGCATACCTTACATTAATACGGAATAGGACTACAAGCTACAAGTGCAGTGTCTCTTCGAATTAGCTAATTAAACTTTAATTATAAGTAGGAATTATAATATTATAATTTATTAAGGTGCGATCCGTGATTAAATGTATAACCTTGATTTTAATTAATTTAACCTTGCAATATAGATGTTTTTGCCACTGAAGTTATATCTAGAAATAACTTCAAATTCCTAGGAATAGCGTAGAAATAATATAATACAGAAATGGCAATTAAGTACTGTACTCGTAAACGTTTACATTCTTTTTACTTTACTACTTGTACAATTTGTAATGAAACTTAAAGATTAGTATTTTAAAATTCAAAGATTTGGTGTGGTATTTAGTATTTTACTTGCCAACTAGTCACTAATCTCGCATTATTTCTTAGTCCATGCAAACAAAACTGACTTGTATTATTCCATTGGTGTCGCATATATTTTCCGTTGACTATAACTCATTCGTTCAAATGTATTTTATTAGTATCATTGCTAAATTGCAACAGCTTTGCGGTACATATAGAAACATAATATCACTATGAATTAATGTAATTCTCTACTCAGGTGGTCGCACTAACGTTGGTACTTATTGATTAAATCGTTTAGTCTGTCTGCTTTCACTGTAAATATTTATATCAGCTCTTTATCATATTTACATGGTCATAAATTATATTATAAGTATCAGGATTTGACCCGACGATGTGTGCGGTGTGCCCTTAGAAGAAACTATAATGGTAATGAATGAATCTTGATTAATAAATCTTAAGCGACAGGAGTTATTGCAAATATATATGAATGAGCGTTGAGGATTTTGCTTTTAAATGAATGAAAGCCAGTCATGACGACTCTTAAGCCATGTATATTCAATATTTATTTGCGTTTAAGTAATAATTTGCTGTTTATTAGCATTGTTTATCAGCCTAGAAAGACTTCCTTATTCTTATTTAGGGTGATTATTGGGTGATGTGGTAAGTAAATTATTAGTCATCCAGTAATCTTTTATTTGACTAATTTCTGCTTGCTCAATTCCAAAACGAATTCTCGTGAAATATTTATATTTGATTCCTACACTCTGAAATCTTTTGGCGATTATGGACTATTCAACTCACTTTATGAAGTCCGTCCGACTAAATGGCCTTCGTATTACCAATTTTTGTTATTAATAACACTTTATCGAACTCTAGAGTATAGTCATGATAAAGTTTAGTGCTCTTAAATCCAACTACAATAAGTTGGGCTATCGCCGAAAGTAATCTGTTTAGACAACTTTGGCTGCATAGATCGATCTATATCTATGTCTACTCTATTGTAATGAGGCAAAATTAGTTGGCAACTATCTCTACACAACCGAATTACATCAACCTTTCACTAATAGATAGCTAGATTTCATCTGAATGATACAGGTTATACATTATCAGTAAAAAAAATATCTAGGCTGGCTGGCATACTAGAAGAAACACAAACTTATACTCATCTCTATGTAAATATGTTAAATAAGTTTGCTAATCCATAAAACCCGAAATGACACCATATACTACGAAAATAGACCTTCTTGGTGCTACATCAGTCATCAGTACTCAGCTTATTAAAATATATGTGACTGTCTACTTCTTTGATAAGTTCATTTCAATCTACATTATACATCATTGTTACAGGCCTAATAAAAGCTTCTTAGAGCTTGCCTTGCTACACCAATATCATATTATGCTTATACCACTCATGAGTTTGCAAATCCATAAAAACCCAAAATATCACCATATGCTACAAAAATAGACCTCCACTATGCTACATCAGTCATCACACTTGAGTTACTCAGCTCATTAAAATACCCGTGACTGTCTGCTCCTTTGATAAGCTCTCGAGCAGTCACCAGCTGTCTGCACACTGAAAATCTATAATTATTTGTTCATATTTTACATGAATGATAGAGGCTTTATTTGATCTAGTGTATAAATAGTATTTTTAGAGTTTATGTAACTATTTCTACATAACCAAATCACACCAACCTTTCTCTAATAGATAGCTAGATTATACTTGAATGATACGAGCTAGATATGATCAAGGAAAACAGTTTATTAGTCAAGGTAGAGGGCTAGATGCTTTGCTGGTACAACAACATATTTTAACACGTCACTATATTACTACGCTCAAGAGTTCGCAATCCCATAAAAACCCTAAACTACGAAAATAGACCTCCACTATGCTACATTCAGTCATCACACACTTTAGTTACTCTGTTCATTAAAACACCCGTGACTGTCTGCTCCTTTGATAGGCTTTCGAGCAGTCAGTAGCTGTCTGCATACCGAAAATCCATATTTATTTGTTTACATCATACATTAAACATACATGATTTATATGACGCTGAAGTTTAAAAAACCAGCTTTTTACAGCATGGCTTGCTAAAACAAAAATATACTCACTACCGTAGATAGTTCCTAGATAAAACTTGCTTAAAGATACTCCACATGCAGACAAACTGTAAAAACAGTTTTGCAGGGTATAATAGTAATAAGTAAAGTGTATCCCATTTATGTTAATCAATAATAATGCAATATAATTCGCGAATCCATAAAAACTAAAATATCACCATTACTATGAAAATAGATCTCTATTCTACATCAGTCATCACACTTGAGTTACTCAGATCATTAAAATACCCGTGACTGTCTGCTCCTTTGATAAGCTCTCGAGCAGTCACCAGCTGTCTGCATACTGAAAATCCATATTTATTTGTTCACGACGGAAATAGTATGCGGAAGGGAATGCTTTCTCGTATTTGTACCATTAAAACACTTCTGACAACTCTATTTTAGTGGTTCGTGCAACTCTTTTAGGTGCATGTTTGGTGACTTGGTTATGGTAATGTTGTGATTGTTTGAAATGTGTTTAATTTTGAAAATTAATGCTAGGTTGGCTATGAAAAACACTTTTTTCATTGTTGAGCATGTCTTAGAATACACTTTTTAAAAATACACGGTTTTTATTCATTACAAATATAAATCGGGATTCATTATATATAAAAATATAGAAGTTTTACCTTTTATGTCTAAAATGGCAGAGTAATCGTTTATCATTGAGTATGGCTCTAGCTGATTTTTTTAAAATTAAAGTCTAAACATATATACCATCAGGTTGTATAAAGGCAACACCGCTATTTAGAGGTCTGTTACTAATTAAACCAATACTTCAAATGCACATTTGAAAATAGAAACTCTTTATTCAATTATGTTATTGACACACAAAAGTACACATGTATTGTTCTAAATTATTATTATCTATTGTCTTGAAGTTTGTATGGCTCGAAAATTTTCCAAAACAATCCATATTTGATTGAATTGGGTTAACTAATATTCATTGCATTTCACACCGTATAAGACATCTGAGGAATTGGCCGTCAGTATATGTTCAGAGTTACAGCTATGCATATCTAATAGTTTCGATACTGTCTCTTCGAAAAGTATGTGATATTATGCATATACTCATGTATATTATATATATCCTGGGCATGCATGCAATGGGTTGGCAGAGGTTTCAGTATTTCTGGACATTACTTTCAGCTATTTTGCCTATTGCTTTATTTGAAAATATAGTTATTGTCTATAGTTATAAGGGAACCCGATATGTTAGAATATAGGTTTATTGTTTGTCTTATCTTTCAGCTATCTATGAACTAAATTTCTTTACATCATTATGCAACAAGATTGAACTGTCAAATACCCATACATACTTCATGCAACAGTAACAACAATAAGATGCGCACTGTAAAAAGGTTTTTAGTGGCACAAAGTCGCCCATGCATCTTTGTGTGTGGCAAGGCGTTTGTTTTGGTGAATCCAAGCGTGGATGTGTGACGACTCCAACAGTTTATGGATCTTGGTTGCATAACTCTAAACACGGTGTATATTCTATTCTGTTTTGAAGTTATACTCCAGCTTTAGGACTGCTATATGCCTGTGGTTATTGATTTGTGCTGTGTAGTGTCGGCTAGGAATAGCACTACCCCATTTCTTCCGGTGGGTGGACGTACGAGGCGACTAACAATATGGGGCTTTTAAGGGATTTTTGGGCGATGCGGTTGGAGACCCATCACCAACAACCTTTATCTCACCATCTTTTCCCCACTCAACTTTCCAAACGTGGCTGAGGAATTTCTAATTACTTAGCTCTGGCTACCCCATCTAGGTATTTATAGCCGTGAGTATATGTATGTATGTTATTGATTTGTCCGTTATTATCCCTTGACGCGAAATATAATAGCACATATATGAGTAGAATCCTTTACTAACAAATCGTAACTGACCCAATTTTTTTCCATGGAAATAAAAGTAATAAATGTATAAACACACTTGTGTACCTGCGTACTCAAAATAAAAAAAACGTGTTTTATAACAATTATAATCCATGTAGGAAAAAATATTTTCGGACGCTTTTATTTCGAAATGTATAAGTGAACCAATAGATTATGTAATTTAAGTTATTGATACCATTAGCTTATCTTAGTTATCATTGTTGAAGTAACAGACAAAATCATAGTTTTGAGGTCATCGCTAAAAGGTTTACTGAGAAGCTCTGAATCATAGGAAATCTTAAACGAGAGCATTCAAAGACCTTACTTGCTTTTAGGCAATTATAAATATCTTTGTTACAAACATCTTGATCTAAACTTGACAGTCAGAAGGTCTGTGTTTTGAGCCTTGTTTTGAAACAGTTTGTGTTATTCGATAGGTACCTCTACTCCTCATTAATGGCATGCACGATGAATAGATTTCTTAACATACATATACTCACGGCTTTAAATCCCTAAATGGGGTAGTCAGAGCTTTGGAATTAGAAATTCCTTAGCCACTTTTGGAAGTTGAATGGGGAGTTTCTTAAATCATTAGTATATTAACTAATTATATAGCACAAGTCTATAATATACAAATTTATCAATGAAATGTGACCCCGTTTGTTTCCGAACGGCAATATCACCTATCAATACAACGTTATGCTTGTCACTACCAATTCGCAGGACCGCACGATAAAATCGCCAAATGGCAGAGCACAAGCCTAGAAAACAGGTAATGATAGGATCCCAGGGTCTGATGAAACGCTCACGTATTTGATCTGCCTCCAATTGATTTCTGTGATTATCGATTCTTGATTCGAAGCTAGAGAGGTTTGTCAGGATAGTCACTGCCTACCCCAATGGGAACTTATGGTGTGAGTATATGTATGTATGCATGTATGAATTTATATATTATACAAATTTATTAATGAAATACGAACCCGCTTGTTTCCGAACGGCAATAATATATCATCTATCACTACAACGTTATGCTTGTCACTACCAATTCGCACGATAATATCGCCAAATGGCAGAGCACAAGCTAGAAAACAGGTAATCAGGTCTAATGAAACGTTCACGTGTTTGGTCTGCCTCCAATTGATTTCTGTGATTAACGATTCGCGGTTCGAAGCTTGAGAGGTTTGTCAGGATCGTACAAAGTGGCGATTGATAATCACTGCCTAACCCAATGGTAACTAATGGTGTGAGTATATGTATGTATGTATGAATTTTTATATTATACAAATTTATCAATGAAATACGAACCCGCTTGTTTCCGACCGGGAATATCACCTATCAATACAACGTTATGCTTGTCACTACCAATTCGCACGATAATATCGCCAAATGGCAGAGCACAAGCTAGAAAACAGGTAATGATAGGATCCCAGGGTATAATGAAACGTTCACGTATTTGATCAGCCTCCAATTGATTTCTGTGATTATCGATTCTCGGTTCTTAGTTTGAACTGTACCAACTTTGTATAATACTGCTCTATTCTTCCCAACTTTCGCCTTTCTGTAATTTTTATTTTGCTGTACCATGTGGAGGTTGCCCTCCAGTTGTCATGATCCTTTATTCTTCACACTTCTCACGATTCATGCGTTTCTCACACACTGTCGGCTATTTTAAGTGCATTGAACTATATAAAAAAATAATATAACGATGTAAAAGCATAACTTAATATGCAAAATTGGGTCACACTGGGAGATTTTAGGACTTGTTAGGGTTTTTAACTGAGAGAGAAAGTATAATTTAGTCATACTAAAATATGTTTTAAATTAAAAGTGACTCTTTTGAATGTCAGTCAGTAAAATGTCACACTTTTAAATACAAAAATTTAAAAGGTTACTTTCTGTAATTGTAATTTCGAGCAAAAATCTTTAAAGAAAATAAAAGGTTGCTTTCTGTGACTGTAATTTCGGAAATAAATACTGCATGTCTTATATCCTTCCTTTCATTACCGATTATGTTATCTGACAAGTTAATTAATTTATCATAAAGGCAATCTACGAGTACAAACAACGTCAACGCTGTGATGTGTGTGACGCGTAGGTTTAACATTTTAATTGGTGGCTTTAAAATTGTTGAATGATGAGCATCTATAAGCGATTTTATGATAAACATTCTGACAGTACTCTATCCAGTTTTACCAAAGTTCCATCTTCCTTTTTAGAGTTTTATTATGAGCTTTAAAGTAAAAAAACATGTTAATTTTTACTACTTTGATCATAACCTTAATTAGAAAGTAATAAAAACCTACACGCCTTCTATTAAAAAACGTACCGAAAACACAAACATTGACTAATAAAATTATATTTGGCTGTATCATCTTTGGCTTTTATTGGCTATCAATTTCATAGGTAAAATATACTTTCACACGATTTGACATATGATTTGGAACATCAGATTGAATTTCAGATTCGTGGGTTTTGATGTTGGTTTGCATAATTAATTTATTAAATTCAAGTTCATAATCATAACTAGTTTAGTTTATTTTATTTTTTTGTAAGTTTTCATATAATTTTTTATGTACTGATGCTAGAAGATTTATGGTTTTTTTATTGTGCAATGTCGTTGCTGTTTTAGAAAGACTTAATCATTATTTGAATGTTTTTCCTCGAGTTTACTAAAAGTAATCTAGAATGTATTTGGTGCATCATACTATCCATTATCCGTCTACAATAATCGTTTTATTCCCGGCTTTAAATTACAGGTTCAAATATGTGTGAAATAGACGTGATAATTCTTTGCATATTTTCATCGCAGTATATGTAGATAATTTAGCCGTGAATTTCATCGCGTTATCAACTATTCTCTTAAATAAACACACCTATCGCACCTATCTTATCATGATGGAATATATTCTAATGTGTATGGCAGTAATAGTTTTATCCGAGGTTGTGCTGTCGTCATCTCAAACATAAAATTTTCTTGATTAAAATGATATTTGTTTACTTTCAGGTAAGTAGCCGTTGGTATCATTTGTACAGCTCACGTGACGTCAATTATAATCATCGGTGCCTTGAAACGGGTGCGTACAGTGAATTTCGTTTAGTTTCTCTGCCATGCCTCGTTTTAACTCTGATTACGTATATCACGATCACGACATCTTTTCCGCAATTGTATATTGTGTTGTATTTATATTCTTTAATTGGATTTTAATTTATATAAATAAAGTTTACGTATATGGCGCCACATTACCTATATTTAATTGAGTTTAAGGTACTTTTAGTGAAATTTTGTCTTTTTAGAATTCTTATAAAAACTGCTTGTATCCTCTAAAGGGACATCAATAAGTAAATATAGTTCACATGACATCAATAAATAGCTATCGGTCCCTTATACGCACCCGTATACATCGAATTTCGTCTGTTTTCACTGACATGCCTCGCCTTACCTCTGGCTCGCGGTTCCGAAATCGGAATGCATCGTTGCTGTGGATCTACTATCACTTTACCACTTTGCGCAGTCACCTGTTGTTGACGTTCAACGGCGCACGCGTTCGCTACGAGCGATGATGCCGCGATATACGCGATACCGACGAAACTCTTGGTTTTGAGATTTGTGCATATCTATAGTGCATTTATATCGGTAGTGCTTGTTTTTTGTGCGTGCGGAAAATTTCTTCTTGAGGTTTTATTTTGTGTATGGACTGTTGCGAATTTGTTAAGGTAGTTTGTAAAATATGTATTTAAGATTTTTTTGTTAGTTAATACTTTTTTGTACTAACTGAACGGGGTTGTGTAGAAATAAGTAATGTCTATCAATATGTTATAAGTAATGAAGTTTAATATTAAATGCTGTCAGTAGTCGCAAAATAATTGCAAGACGAATCAATCATCATCATCAATTTCGATTTGTCTTCATTAAATCATAATTATTGCTGAAGTCCTTTCACACTTCACTGAGTCATAAAGGCAATACGTTTTTTTCATCTTCTTGTTTTATAGAAAGCAGTTTTTTTTATTGTTTTGTCTGATAATTATCGTTATGCATGAACTACTGTTCCTAGTTAAGTACAAATGCATATTAATGCGTTTGTTGTGTTATTTGCTTCAAGTATAGATTATGGTAGGCAAAAGTGTAGTTTGAGTAAAGTACTCACACTTACATGTGAGAAACAAGGTAGCACCTATACTTAAAGTATAGTAGTAAACTAATACCATAATAAGCGTGCCAGTATAGCTTAAACTAATATTTTTTATTATTACATATTTTCTTACAAAAGTCTTATTATTAGACAATAGTACGCATTAACAATGGTCTTGCTCCGATAAAACAATATTGCTTCTAAGAAAAGAGATATCGAGCAAGACAAATAGCTTTGAACTGTAAACAATCAAATGCAATTTCATGGTGAAAAGTTCTGCCAATTTTCTACAAGTTGCAGATGTAATACAACTCGTTGAACAGTCTTAAACATGAACTAAACTTTGGTGATATTTCTATTAACTTGATAGATACAGTTATTTTCAAATCATAGATGTAAACAAAAATCATCAAGATTAAAATTTCATTTTCAAGATTTCCCAAAGTGAATAATCAAAATAAGAAAATTGCGAAAGTAATACAAAACGTATAGAAGATTATTTAGGAAGTACAAAAGGTGTAAATAATGGTATTCGGAACGGCGAACCCCCTGCGGCTTTGGTTATTAAGGCAACTGTACCGCACCAGCATCGCTAGTACGAGCGCACTTTTAACTATTAGTGCGTGGTATAAAACAGCCATCTCTTTCGCACTTACTTAGTATCGTATACTGTCATCTCATTTTAACCAATATCGTGACGATAAAATAGCGCTCGTGCTAGGCCTCCCGTAGATACTGACATGCAGAGTGATGGTGGTGCTGCAACGGAGCATGAATCGCCTCGCTTTGCTGATTAACAACAACGTAATGTGGATGGAATAACGTACTCGTGATTATGTTACAATACCTATCCTGTGTAACGTGTTAACACGCAGTTCGCCTTTTATTAATTCGATTGTAGTTACAGATTAATATTTTCAAACTAACCTGAATCAGTAGATAGAGCTAAACTATTACTTGATAGTAAAATTGTCGATAACTGATCTTTAAATTTTGCATTAGTTTACGTCTCGCTGGTAATAGGGCCCGTCTCAAACGAAACCATTTAGTTAAGTAACATCTGTAATAGTTAGAATCGATATCAGTTGGCAGGCGTAAAAAAACTATTGCAAAAACGGATGTTGATAATGTAAGTCATGTAAGAGATCAAAGCTACTCAATCAAATGAAATTGGATCACAAAAAGACGAATAGCTGTTAGATAGCGAGCCACTTTGTTATTGTTGTTAGTCTAATGCTGTTCGTATGCAAGACACCTCATCTTGAATGGTAGATTAGTTGTATTTTTCATGTGCATGAATAATCGTGATGATGTAACGTCAGACGCTTGAGATGGTTCAGAGAAATTGGCTCATGACAGCAAAGTCATTGCCTCTAGGGAGAAGGTTCGGAGTTCTGACGCAACAGCACCTGTACCTAATTTTAGATATACAATCGTCATGTTTACTTTTATTACTTTCATGGACCATCGGTTGTGCTTACTATTGATTTTGTAATAGCTTTTATATTATTGGAATATTTTTGATAAAAAAAATTACTTATAAAATATAACATAACATATATTCATGCCATTAGTTCCCATTGGGGTGGGCAGAGACTATCGATCGCCACTTTGTACGATCCTGACAAACCTCTCTAGCTTCGTTCACATCCATCGTACATGCTCTTATTATCTTTAAAATAAAAGTAATAATCAAGAGTATCAATATTTTGAGCGAAAGTGATGTTTAGTAAAAATCTTTAAAATTAATAAATGAGAGGTGATATGATTCAACTGTCTTACCGGTTCTATTAAGCCGGTTTTATAAGCAAAATTGATAAAACTGAAATTGTTAGATTATCGTGTTGATTAATGAAATCTATATAACACTTTCCCAAACTTGCATCAATGGTTAAATAAAATAAAAAAAATACAAAATGTGTTGTTTGATTCGATCAAACAATGACCTGAAGTATAATAGTACTTAAGAAATCATCAATATTCAGCATCGCACAATGCTTTTATTGCATTGCACTAGAATAGCGTGCATCCTTTTTGTTAGCCTTGCTTTGGACCTTGGCCTTTTTGATATGCATATCGATCGTTGATTTCAATTTTATAAATTAGAACTGAAAATGTTATGCCCTTTGCGTTGTATTATTCCGAGAAAATGAATACTTAACACACTATTCAACTCTACATATAACTCAAATAATAAGTAAAACTTTGCTAAGCAGTATTTTTAGGCACAATAAATTTACGTAAAGCGGACGCTTTAAGGGACAAATATAAATAGAACAACTGGCATATAAATTAAAACAGCGGCCGCAAAATTTATGAGGTGTAAGTAGATGTGCTTTCGTAAGCCTGTTGAAATAGGTTAGTTAATGCACTAAGCATTGTTGGGGATTGTAAATTCAACAGCTGACGGAAAGCGTAATTGATCACGGCGCATGAAGGCATGTGTTACAAGATTATTTACACAACGTTTTATATGCTTCTTTTATTGCTAATACTGTTATGTATTCCCTAATCGTTTACTTGTATAGAGAGTATATATTTTTTTTAAATAACATTTTTTTTTTAATAAGAAAATTGATTAGAACTTGGTTTGGGGTCATACGAGTTTTTCATCAAAAATAATAACAACATTGTTGCTAGCATTTACTCAGATATTGCCTACACATTTATTATATTTATGTAACCTTTTAATCGTAATTTGTAAATCATTAATTTAAAAATTCAAAACTTACAGCTAAGAAAAGTAACTGCTAAAGCTTTCATGTAACTGCTTAATTTTGGTCCTAACATAAAGCGGTAGAATTCTTTGCCTTAACAAAAAACCCACTTAGCCTATTTTATTTCTAGCTAGTATTATATAGTCCAACTAATTGCAACGCTACTGTTGTATAATTTTATATTATATTGGTGATTAGATTTTCTTATCAAAGGCAGTTAATACTGAAAATGAACTAAAGTAATTATTTAATTTTGCAACTGTATAGCGTTTCGTCAGTTCGATTATGGAAATATTGTGCTGCAGAGGCTTGATCGTTACGGTGATAAGTTTAATTGCCTAAACATAGCGGAGGATTGAGAATATTATTAGAATTCAATGCAGTTTAGTTTCTTTAAAACTGCGGTTTATTTAAAGACATCGGAAAAATGAAACGTTAAAATCTAGTTCAAAATTATTATGTAAAATTGAGACTTGATTTTTCTAGTTGTTTTAATCGATTTATTTATTTCCAATGCATTTGTGTAATTTTGAACTCTACGGTTGCATTTAGAAGTTTTTTAATGAGTTAGTTACGGGCACCTAACTGTAGTATTTACATAATCAATCTCGTATTGTATTTTAGATAATATACACGTATTGATGTAAATTTAAACTCGATAAACCTCAAGAAGAAGTAGACGCTATATTGTATTAGAACTGTGTTTCCACTGTGGATTATGGCTATTTTTAACTGACTGTCCGTCGCTAAGTGAAAATGTGCAGCAAGGATCAAATCAACCATATTCTCGGGAAGATCAATGTGGTAAGTACTTTTTATTAAATTTATCAATGTTTTTGTTGCGAATTTGTTAACATTTGTTTGGAGAGGAATGATAAGAATGAAACAAGATTGTTTCACAACCTACCTAATTCGCCAGGCGTAAAAAAACAGCTTCTGGTAGAACAGTCTATGGAATATGAATGAAGAAAAATTACATCAGCCGAACCCTTCATGGATTCACTGCCGTACTTTCACCAAAAATATATGCGAATGCAGAATGATTGATTAAGAATTGTTAAATCATGATGATGATCAACTGTAATTAGATTTATTCACTACTCCTCTAGTGTTGTGCTTTAGAGAGACGAGTAGTACCAGAAGAGAGAGAATTAAATTTACCACTTATCTTCTCTAAAGAAAGCAACATCAGCTATAGAATATGCTTTTGCATCTCGAGATATATAGGGTATTCGTTGCCTAGTGATGTGTAGATAAGAGGTACTTAAACAATATATAATTTCCATATATTGAACTCCACTCATCCAATAAATTTATTCTCTACTAGTTTGCCGAGACCACAATAAAGTTGTATTGGTATAGCAATGAATCTATTGGTTCTATTTACAATCAACCATGACAATAAACAATGAGAGGTCGTACGAAGATTCGATGTCAATGTCATTTTCATTGCTGGACTGTGATTGAAGTTTCGTCACCGATCTTCGATGGGTCAACGTTATTGATTTGCAATCTAAACTCTTCATTTTCTTGGTTTTCCTCACTTATGATGATGAAGTGATGAGTGTTGTCAACTTTAATTTTTTGTGTGTCTTTAAAGAGGTAATTTTTTGGAGGACGCTTGATAATAAAAACTATATACAAATAAATGTATGATTGTTATCTACAGTTAATACTTTTGTCAAAAGCCTGTCAGTAGTAACGATTGTCAATGATTTGATTTACTTCGCTTATTTAAGAAGAAAGAATAATTATGTTATTGGAGCGAAGCTCCAAATACCTCCGACTTTTGTATTTCGCTTGTGACATCACTCCTCCTAATGGGCTGTATCGATCTCTACCAAACTATTCACGATGGTCATATGCATTGAGTACCAGGGACGGAGAGTTTTTTCAAAAAATGCTACCAATGGAAAATAATCACCCTCAAAAGTTTCCCATGTAAGTCTATGGGAACTAGTAAGCAAAACGTCGCTCCAATTTGGCACCGCTAAGCATTCGTGTCACCTAGTATGTATATTCTTAATCGGAGAAACATCGTCAGAAAACCGACATTAGTTTAAATTTTGGCATGTATTTTTCGTACAATGCAGCGGCGACACGCCTGGCTTGTCCCACGTGCGTACACTGTCCACTTAAAAAGTTAATACTCTGATCACCATATGTCAAAACTTAGCGTGGCTTGCGAAAGCAATGATAATTTTACCAGCTATTCAGAGGTAAATGGCTAAATTTTCTGTATAGAATGGCTATTTACATTTTTGTTTTTTATCGATGTTTCCTTGCGGTGTTAGGCGACTAAAATTTAATTCCTTGTTTCTATGGTCGACGAATTTTCGAATAAATAATTTGAAAGATGATGTGACGTACTTTCGTTAAGATGCCAACATGAAGAACAGTGAAAGAATACTCTTCATTTGGATGTTACCAAATATAGAAGTAAGAACATAAAAAATATAGTATTATGGAAGTCGAGTTACGTTATTTTTATGACGATCGTTAAATCAAGTGGCAAAGTAAGTAGGTAGATAAAACTTTCATTGATGACTTAAATAAAATATCGATTTGGATTAAGTGTAGCAGACTATTATTATATAATTTGCATTTATATATTTACTTACTAATGAAATATGGTAAGTAGAATGGCAGCTAAATATTTTGTTAAAATATTATATTTTTTTGATTCCGTCAGATGCCATGGAACTACATGTTCTTAGAAAAACTAATCGTTGTTATTTTACACATGGCGACTCAAAGACTCCCAAAAGAGCCAAAGAAATTGATGAATGTAAATAAGGTCCGAGAGATTTGCCAAAATCGTACCAAGCTACGATCTATAGTCTCTGCCTATCCCAATGAGAACTAATGGCGTGAGTATGTAAAAATTCTAAAGCACTGGCTACCCAGTTTCGGTATTTAAATTGTTACATTGAATTATTATTGGTAATTGAACCATTGAAACGGTTAAAAACAAAAATGTTTGTATTAATTCCAACCCTAACCTTATACATCAATCCAGCAGCGAATATTGAAAAGCAATTAACACAAAGCCATTTTATAGAACCAATTGTATTAATTTTAAATAAGTCTGATCTTTATCAGTAGCAATGGTGACTATTTCTCCTAGATGTTGATCGATAGCTTTACCTTACGTAGGATTTGGTTCGATATTCAGTCACGAATTGACCTTTGATTGAATTATTTCAAGTTTTGTGACTTATTCTTTACGTGATATATCGGCTTCGTTTTTAAAGGTTCATGACTCAAATAAAAAAGGAATGATAAAGAAGGTATCCAAGATCGGTATTTAAAGTTCTTTGATTGAATACAGTGGGATTTGCGGACAAGCAAAGTTAAGCATTGAAAAGCGAAGTTTCATTGCAAAAAGTATTATAATTTAAAAAAAAGTATCAATCTCACATAAGGTTTGAACAATAATGATATTTAGTACAATCAAGAGTACTACAATGCTCACAATTGCCTTTAGAAGAAATAAAATATTGTTTTCGAAACAACAAGATTTTAGAGTCTATTGTAAGTGATTGAATAAAGTAATCTTAAAAAAATGTAAAATAATTTCAAAATTAATATATTAAAAGGTGATACTTATGAGATATGTGATTTCATGGCAGTGATTGATCAAAGTTCAATAATTAATTATTTTTATTAGTGCCGGTGACAGAAAGAGTCACGCTGGGCGTTTAACGTATAATTAAGTTAATAGTTTCTCAATTTCACTATTTGGGTACCGCATCGAAACTTTATAAACGGCAGAAGTAAAATTTACGGAAAACATTAAGTTTATTTTTGTTAATTTAATAGAACGCAATGGGGAGGTTATCCTCGTGTTTTCCATATTACGTGGATACATTCATATACTTAAATAGATTGACTTTACTGAAGATGTTGAAGACAGTTCTTTCTTAAAGAACATTATTAATTTGTGTGTTGTGTGTATTTATAAACTTGGAAATTAAGTATTGCATTTCTAGTTCATTTTACGGAAATCCGCAGTAAAAACTATTAGTACCAGTATCGGAACCCAACACTTCATGTCTCAGCGTTTTTTTATCAAATCATTGCGATTCGTCACGCCTCATTAATGACAATACTTTTTTTATAGTAACTATCGAATGTACCATACTCTATTGAAAAGGAAGTGTACATGTTAATACACTGTCATCGCACGTTGTAATTATCAGTTCCTCTTTTTACAAATTGATGTCGGAAGGCAAGAATTTTTGATGTAATTATGGTACTTGGATTGATGCGTGGTTTCGTCTTCGAAATGGGATTCAAGTAGGCGTTTAAAATGGTTATAAAAAAAACTTTCCGCATCACTGCCAGCTCAATTGCCGCTTAATTAAGTACTTTTTAAATTCCTTTTGTTAGTTGTCTCTAATAGTTTTAATATAAGGTTCAGTTTGAATCGAATGATTGAATTTAAAATTTAACATAAAATCAAGATAACTTATTTATTTATTTAATTATGTGGTTAAAATGCCTTATTTAAATAAATAAATAAAATGGCCCGCTATGAAATATAAGCATTGTGTATGGGAGTTATATAAGGTATAGCCTTAGGTATAACCTGTAAAGATTTCATTTTTTGTTAAATAAATAAATAAATAAAATAACGTAAAGTTGCATACATAGATATAGATACATATACTCACGCCGTTAATTCCCATCGGGGTAGGCAGAGACTATCGATCGCCACTTAGTGTTCCAAAGAAATAATATTAAGATACAAGATATGGATGTTTTATATTCTCTCCCATTTTTAGTATTCGCTTCTTAAAATATTTGTATTCTGTTGTATGGAGCACATTTGAAACAAATTCATATTTGAATTGATCGATAATATAGCTGTACGATATATTTTTTAATCGTTATACCCACCTACACTTAAAGCTATATTTTCCAAAGAGGAAGTTCCTTTGGAAGTTATCGCGTCGATGGATTAAATATTAGGATGATGTGTAAATTCCTTATTTTATTTTTGTGTTGCAAAACTGTTTATTTATAAAATAATAGCACAAAAAAAGGCAGTCGCAGTAACTAAATTCAAATGAAAGACTGGAAAGTGGCGAAGGTTCTATCAATCATGTGTCAGTGTAGGTGTTCTTAACTTTAAAATGTAATTGTGTAGTTGATATTGATATGACTAACAATTACCAGGAAATCGCCCACAGCATTTGGCACACGAAAATTGTTCGGGATCTTATACATTCTCAATAAATACTAAACATGATGGATAACTGTCATTATCGCCTCTATGATTTATAAAAAAGTAACACTAATGGCCCACGTAACAAGTGATCTTTGTGATCCCTTACTACGAGCTATGTCCATCTTTTATTGACTCCGTGTACATTTCGACCAAACTTGGTTGCGTGCCAACTCTCTATTGTTGCTAATCCAATTATTGCCCATTCATATTTCAGTGCAATTATTTTGACAGTTACGTTTGAATATATTCTTTGTCCAGTGAAAGTATCGGGTCATCAATCAAAGTAACGTAACAATTACTATTGACAACTATTATATTATGGTTGTTTGATTGACACGGAGCCGACCGATTCCTATTCAAAGTTGCTCAATCTTCGTCTCACCCCCTTATGGATAAACTCCGGATTCTCAATTCATTAAATACTTCTGACAGAGAATTCCCACTTCTTAGAAGTTATAACTTTCTTCAAAATTTGCAAAATCCTATTTCCCAATATTCTACTAATCCTTTGTTCCTAATCCCCTACGAAGCTCTTATTTTCCAGCCTAATATTTTATTTAACCTCGGTATTCATAAAGATCTTCCCGACCCTAACAAGTCCCTGAGGTCATGCATCTCAGAAACAATGTTGGATAGACTTGAAATTTACACTGACGCTTCTAAACTTGACAATAGTCTTGTTGGTGCAGCTGCATGGATTCCCAAATACAAAATCATACTACGAGTATCTCAAAAATGTCCAGCCGAATCATCCGTCTTTACTGGTGAATCTGTTGCTATTTTAGAAGCTATTAAGTTCTGTATATCTCATAACATACAAAAAGCGTTAATTCTGTCTGATTGCCTGAGCAGTTTACAAGCCATAACATCCAATCCATTTAGAAGTAAGAATAAATTCCCCATTATATTAGAAATCAAAAACCATCTCTTCACTTGTCATTCGAAAAAAATTGACATTATCATTGGCTGGATTCCCAGTCACTGTGGCATTTCTGGAAATGAGTTGGCTGATAATTATGCCAAATTAGCCATTAGTTCCGGCTGTATTGATTACTCAATAATCCATAGTCATGATTTATGCTCGTTAGCCAGGCCTCGAATGTTTGAATCTTGGAAATTGCTTTGGCTCCAGTCAAAATCTTTAAAAGGTAAATATTACGGTGATATCCAGGGTGACGAAATTCCGTCTAGACCTTGGTTTTTCAAATGTAAATCTGCTGACAAATGGGTAGCATCCACTATTTGTAGACTTCGTTTAGGTCATTCGTGTACTCCGGTTCACCTTGCTAAAATAAGGATAAGGGACAGTTCGATTTGCGAGTGTGGATTAGATGAAGGAACAGTTGACCATATTTTTTTCGCATGTCCTAATTTATCATTTTCTTTATATGATGTTTTGCCTCCTTTCATCCCTCTTCCTACTAATTTTAAATGTTTACTTTGTTTTGTATATACCCCTTTCATTAAAACTTTGTGTCATTTCATCAAGGTCCATAATATAAAATTATAATGCATTCTTTTTGTTCATATTGATAATTTTGTAGTAATTATTTTGTTGGTAATATTTATTTTATTTTTCAACCATGAATGATCAATGAGTGTATGTAAATCAGTTTCAAATTTATTTATTTTTTAACTTTTCAAAATGTGTTTTCTTTTCACTGGACGTTGGCAAAGTAACTGTGTTAAAACACGGTCAAAGGCCATTGAAGAAAAATTGAATTGAATTGACACGGAGCCGGTCAAGTTGTTGTATTGTTTGGGTTTTTGTATAACCAGAATAATTATATGAAAATTAAAACTTTAATTTCTTGTGATAGTTTTGGAAACTAAGACCTTCAAGGTAAAAACTGAATATATTTAAAAGGGTGCACCTTTTCCGTCTCAACGCACTTGCTGCTACGCATGTAGATTCATGCTTATTCCTCTTTATTTTTCTCATAGGCGGTCTCAAAAAAGTATATTTCTAATGGTAAAACACTGTTCGCTTTCCATTTTGTAAGACACAAGTTCGTTTGATAAAATTCACATTTAAAAACGATTGTCTTTAATATAAACAAACAGTGTCAACCGAGATACTCGTAAAACATTTCTATTTATCGAGTTTGGCATCCTCGCAACAACAATACGTGACAATAATAGTAATAATGTTTAGTCTTTCTAATACTTAGTGATTTAGAGGAAGGCATAAAATTTATTGCGGTACCGGGAAAGATATTAATATTTGTGATGTGAGAACAGTATCGAGACTCTTTCACACGCTGCAATGCTGGTGGTATAATGATTTAGCTGCTAATGTATTGCGCAGAGATTACCTTATGACTAAATCTTACATGTATGGTCGAACGCTGTATCGATTAAGAAAGATATACAAGATTTAGAAAACATGAAAAAAAGTTGGTTAATTTAGTTGTTTAATCATTTATACATCATACAGATATCAAGAAGTGGTACTTATGTAGAAAATCATTTAATCCATAAAGAAATTAATAAGGAAAACGATTTCTAAAAACCAACCAAGCGATTGCGCTACCAGACAAAAATCCAAACAACATATCAAATTTGTCACTATCACTTGTCTTGTGAAATCGAAAAGTGTCGGATCACGGTGTCATCTTTAAAACGGATACGAGTTTGATATTAATATTAGCTTTCCCATAACATTTACTTAGTCATTGTCAATGAAAGCCTTTATTGCCAGCCGTGTTTAAGTAGGCAAACTGGGTAAGAGCCTGTTGACCCCTGGTATCCGACATCTCAGATGTTAGCACAGACATGTTGGGAATGATCGCTAATGGCGTCATAAAGTACTTTCCCGCGATTTTCTTCTTTAACTATTTTTGCAACGATGTACTATGTTGTATTCTAATGTAGCGAATTTTGCATACTGAATGTTGGAAGTAGAAGTCATGTGGTAAAGTAATGTTGTTATTTGTTTTCATGGATATGTTAAGCATATTGAGCTTCATCATTTTATCGTCATCTAAATACTTGGTTTAGCTAATAAAGATGTGATGTCTTAAATATCAAACAGTAATAACTGATTTATTTAATCACAAGGATAAAAAGTTACTTATGTTTACGAAGCAAAATATTTATGATTGACGACGTTATAATTTAAAAATTCTTTAATAAATTCATATGTTTGGTGCAGGTGCACATATTAAAAATTACAAAAACTCTATTAAAAATAATGCGCCAATAGTGTAATATGGTTTTCTTAGTGACATGGGCCAAATCTTTATCTTATTATGTAAATATATGTTGCAAATACAATACCGAACAGGCGCCAGATAATAGAATGATAAGATCTTTAAAAACGTCTGAGAAGTATTTGTTTGTTGCGTGTCACCAGTTGCAGAACAGCATACGAGTATTTCGCCCGCGCCGCACATCCGGATGCCATAACAGATAACCGTGACATAACGTTATTGCATATTTATACTTTTATAAATAAAAATATATGTTCCGTATCACCTTTGAACTCAAAACTTTGTGTTTCGTGTCCACCGCATTTTTAGGCGTAGCATTACGTTCATGCAAATCGTTTGATCCTTTCTACTTTCGTTGCGGCTTTCTCGAATTCTCGGTGTGTCATTATGGATATCTTAAAAAGCCTATTTTAGGCATTTATTGGACTTATACTGAAGCCGAATTTATAGTGAATTTGATAAATTCGTTTGAAATCTTTTGTGAGCATTGTTGAAACATTGATAGCATTGCATTAATTTTAATATAACCACTTTGATAAGTATATTTAGTATATATTTACGTATATATTAGTATAAGGAGGATATTAGGCTGAGGAATTTCACATTCCAAAGCTCTGGCTACCCAGTTATGGGATTTATAGCCGTGAGCATGTGTGTATATTAGGATAAGTATATTTACTTTGAAAAAGCGCTTTGATTAATTTTAAGTAACATTATATATGTATAAAAAAACAGTAACTTACTAATTTAGTGCATATGACCACGGCTATAAACCTCAAAGAGTATCAAGAGAGAATATAATATGATTGGCAATTTCACCTTGGTTATTTAGTCATACGAATGCAGTCTTTCAAGCCCTTATGCATATAGAGCCGGAACGCTAAGGGACTACAAACATTGTATTGACCGGTATTCACATTCGCCAATTAGCAACTTCCGCAATTTCCCACTAGCACCTACAAAGGTTTCAACGCCCAAGGCTCTTCTAATCTGTTGTTACGTTTTTGCCGCCTAGTTATCATCTGGACCTGCTTTGGTCACTGTGAATATGACATTACATGTAATGACTACCTCGAAGCTCGCAGTAATAATAGTCATCTTCGGTCACCCCACGACCGCCTCTCGATGTTAACTGATTTCTAACTTTTCTCATACCTTGATTTCCCTTTTCATGCATCCAATATTTATCTTACTTTGACATTTTCCGTTGGATTCAGATTTATTATTGCTGGATCTATTTATAGTGTCGGATTGTCCCACGCGTTGATATAATTTATTGATTCTCACTGTAATTACTTTCTGATTGTAAGTCGGTTGGTGAAACTTCATTAAAAAGTTTTGAGCGACCTTGATTACTTTTTGTTATCATTCTTTGTTTGTTAGGTGTGGCAGTTTTGTATATACGGGATTAAGATATTATAATAAATTATTTATTATGGTTAGTTTAACCACCAGCAATCGAACCCGAGACCTCGCGATCGCGAGCTGAACGCTCTAACCGTACCTATACAGCCACGGAACCTGAACCGAATAAGCAAATAATACCATAGGCAGCTTCACTACATTATTGTGAGTTACTGCTTTTAAATATGGTTGGTAGATACTATCGATTGCCACTTTGTACCATCCTAGCAAACCTCTGCCTCTGGAGACTCATTTAGATTGATCAATCTTTTCATACGTATGCACTTTTATTCTTTAAACTTCGGATGCCTGATTTTTGAGCATATCTACTGCTTTTCTGATTATAGTGTAAGTACGTGATTCTCAAAGTCCTGTTCAAACTTATAAAAATGAGTGTTAATTCTTTATTCATACACCAGAATACAACATAAAGAAACTTAATGTAATGTCACTTAAACATTCGATAATTGTTAGTTACTAGCCAACCTGTCGGTATTTCCTTTTAGTATAATAATCAAGTTCACTCAGCTGTCTTTTATACGATCACGGAAATATTTATCACTTTGCCTGTTACTTCTTTGTTCATATGTTCAATAGATTACTTTTAACGATAGTAATGACCGCTACAATATACGACAGCGAGATGATTACTTCTGGACGAGTATGTTCAACAAGTTGAGCTAAGCTTCATAATGTTAGATGTATAGTTAGTTAAATGAATGTAATTCATACTTAGAAACATATACTCACGCCATTACCCATTGGGGTAGGCAGAGACTATTGATATAGGATGCGGAGGACACACCTGGACCAAATAGAGAGTGTGCTAAAAAAGGCAGGCTTCCGAAGAATAAAGAATAAAAGATCATGTATGAGAAGATTGATTCATGTTAACGAAGCTAGAGAGGTTTGCCAGGATCGTACAAAGTGGCGATCAATAGTCTCTGCCTACCCCTATGGGAATGTAATTCCTTATATCAAAATTCCAAATAATAGACCCAAGGGATTATGACAAACAGTTCATTTTACAGTAGCTTCCATGAGTAGTCGAGATGGGTGATAATAATATTTTGCGTAAAACATACAAAACCGAATAGCGTTTAAGGATTTCCGACATTAACTTCGTGTGTACGTGAAAGTAACATATTAGGGATATTAATTGTAGCTATTCGTTTTTGGAGGTAAATATTTATAGTGCCTAATAACAGGCTATTATTTCTCTGAGGTATTCTCGGAGGTTAATCGAAGTAATTTAATGTATAACCTATTACGTTTTATAGACTTTTTGTATCTATCAAACCGAGCTTTGGGGTAAATACCAAAGCGTGGGCTTTAATTGACGTTTAATGAGTAATTTGTAATGTAATGTGCCAACCTATTACGTGAATGTAAACGTAAATCATTGGCTTAAGTGATCTTACAAACTCTTGCGTGATACGAGTTCTACTTTGTGATTAAATTGATGGGATACAAGCATTGTGTAGAAGAGAAAAAAATGCATTATGTAAACCCTAAGATTGGTTGCATTGCCATGTTAATGGTACATGTTATTACGTCAAACTGAAAGATAAAGTATTCGATTTATGCACTTTTAAAATGGAGACTATAATAAAATAAGCGATAAAATTTTGGTTTTTCGGATTGAATTTACGATATATCTTGAGATTTTCTGCAACAGGTTGAAATTTGAAAATGCAAAAGTTTCACCTATGTATGCATTAATATAAGAAGGCCAATGGGAACCTAGGGCACACACACATGATGAAACTGTGATAATGTTCTATTCCATTCCTTCTACGACAATTTGAGTTCTATAATAAAAAACCAATCCTAGTTAAGTTGCTTCCATAGTAAAAGTTGTTCAAAATTAACTTGCTAACAACCCCCGTTCTGTATAAAACAGGTTACTTGGGAAATATGCAGAATTAGTAACGAAACAATACAATACTTTTTTTATTCATGAATCGATCTCAAAAACGTGGGTACCTTCTCTGGAAACTAGATGGCGCTTGCCATGTGAGTTCAGGAGTATTGGTACCTCTGCCAACCCCTTCGAGGATAAACGGCGTGAACGTTTATGTTAAACGGCGTGAACGATCTCAAATTCACCAAACCTTCAGCTCGTCTTATCTTTCAAACTCGCTTTCTATCATTGTTTAAGCGTCCAAGTAAACGAAATGTCAGCGTACTCACCATAATTTATCCAAACATCCGTTTTGTCGTCCCAAATAAAATATCCTTGTACTCGGGCGCCATCGCAAGCAGTTTTACTTTCACCTCGCACCTAGTCCGCCTCATCGCAATTGTACGCTCGTAACAATACATTTACGTGAGGTCCTTTATAATGTTGGTGATCTAATGACACACTTGCGATAGCAGGTGCTTCCTCGATAAGGTCAATGTCTCTATTGTTATCATAACTCTCTCTAATTTGTTCTATTATATTTGTAATTGTAACCTACATAACTTTGATTGTTTTTGTTTGGGATTGTGGTAAAGAAATTTGGGAAGAGATTATTTATGTTTGTTTTATTAACATCTGCTTTTGTAAGGAATGATTGATTTGTTGACAAGTTAAGGTTTCTTTCGGTGCAAGGTCCCGCATTACACATTATACCGCATACATTTTTTCAAAAAACAGGGCATATTTTAATATGCCCTGTTTTTTGAAAAAATGTATTTTATTCTTAGTTACTACATACGTACATAACATACGTACCCTCACGGCTATAAATCCCAACAAAGTGTAGCCAGAGCTTCAGAGCTACAAACTCCTCGGCCACATTTTGAAGCTAACAGGGGAGAAGATAGTAGCAATAAAGTACAATATTGTTGGTGATGGGTCTCCAACCGCATCGCCCAAAAACCACTTTTAAAGCAATACTCTTAGTCCGGATAACTCTTCTGAGCAGTGAGTTACTACACAGAAGTGTTGTCCGAATTTTATTTTTCAAATCATTTCAACTCATGCTTTAAATAAGGTTTGTTCATATATGATGTGTAGTGCTGGCATAGAATAGCACTACCCCATTTCTTCCGGTGTGTGTACGTAAGAGACTACTTACGGTATTGGGGCATTGAAGGGATTTTTGGGCGATGCGGTTGAGACCCATCACCAACCACCTTTATTTCACCACCTCTTTCCCACGCAACTGTGTCCAAAAGTGGCTGAGGAATTTTTAATTCCCTAGCTCTGGCTACCCCTACAAGGGATCTATAGCCGTGAGTATATGTATGTATTTTGTTCATATACTGCTAAATTTTAATTAAAGACCGCCAATTTCATATTTTTACATAAAAACAAAGTCGTAACTTTCAACGGCAACGCTTCAATTCATTAAACTAAGAAGCGAAATACACTTATTTGCTGTTGTATGCATATAGTAGAAACGATATTTGTTAATGGCAGTTATCTTAGATCAAAATTCTAATTAGTATTTAATTGTACGTCAAACATTGCGACCTTGTCACACCTTTAATAAACTTAAATGTATTGATTGAGATTTGGTCTATTGATTAGACATATTAAAAATATTAGCAAAGGAAAGTGCTATAGTGCCACAATGAAAACACTCATAAAGCGAAGCTGTGTCCTAAATATGTGTTTTGTTTTACAAGAATTTGATACGCTATCGTTTTCCTTTGTCATAAGATCAGTGGTTTCGGTGACTCTTTTTGTGTGTACAACACTTTTACACATGACACTGAACTTTTACTTAAACCCACGACTGTAATATTGAAAGGAAGAGTTTGAAGTATTTAGTTTACATCATTTTAAGTACCCGATTTAACCAACAAAACAAGAATGAACTAATATCAACTTTTGGTCAGCCATTTCAACTTAAAAAAAGGAGAATTAATAAAATATAGCACATTCCAAAACAAATCGTATCCTACTATCGCCTTGTACAATTTGTTTTAAATCTTTTCAGCTTAGTAATTGAATAGATGAATTCTGTTTTTTTTTTTTGTCCAGATCCATTGTCCAGATCATCAGATATATAAGATGATCTTTCGTCCTAAAAACGTGTGAAAACACAAGGTACATATCAGTTGTATTCACACACCATCGATTAGTAAGTTCAGAGGTTCTCTATCGAGATTGGAATCAAACGGTATATTGGCAAGAGCACGGCGGTAAATGCCGACAGCAAAGTTCAAACGAACAATACCAGCCTCATTCCTCTGTGTGACGAAACGTTTGTAACAAGCTGAAGTAAATCAAGGGGCGTGCATAAGTCGCAACTCTTATAACTGGAGCTGCAAATTGCGATACGGTAATGCGATTTATCGGGACCACGTTTGGTGAATTACCAAATTACCAACATTTATGTCCGATCCATCAAACCCAATGACGGTTATAATGGTGTGTGGGCCTTTGCTTGCTTCGAATGAGGTCAAAATTTACTTAATAGAAACCTTACGGCGCAATCAGCTTCTTTGGTTGTTGAGGGGGTCTTAAAATGTCTTAAAACTAAGTCGCCTCGTACGACACTTTCAGGAAAAATGGGATATAGGTAAAAAAAGCTAATAAAAACAATTAAACAATACATACAAACATACACATACTCACGGCTATAAATCCCTTAACGGGGTAGCCAGAGACTTGGAATGAGAAATTCCTCAGCCACTTAAGGAAGTTGAGTGGGAAAAAGATGGTAATAATAAATAATTGTTGGTGACGGGTCTCCAACCACATCGCCCAAAAATTACTTCAAAGCCTCTATACCCTTAGTCGCCTTTTACGATCACACACGGGTAGAAATGGGGTAGGTTTATTCTAAGCTGAAACTACACGGCTAATTAAACAATATTATTTCCAAAAGTTATCTCTGTAGTGACAAGTTTCTTAGAACTTTAAATTCGATTTACATTGTGCGATGTTTTATTGATATGTTTGTAAAACCTCTCCGGGCTTAGAAAATAAATCTTTATTCGAATGCTAAATAATATATCAACTATTTTGTAAAAGTGGGCGTATGATAATCACCAACATGTTTTCATCAAGTATTGCCGGAATCTAAATTGTTTTAGTATCTGTCTTACTGCCAATTTCCTTTCCGCCGCCTAATCTTGATTCTAGTTATTCTAGTTCGGCAATCATAAACAGCTTTCTTTTAATCAATTTCGGATACCAATCTCGCGATTTTATGTTTTTTTATGTCTCACTTTCTTTATCCCTATGTTGTAATATTACACTTGTTACTTTTGACATGACGTTGTTTCAAACTCATCATGATACTTCTGCACTCTGTATTTATGTAACATCGTCGTTCTGTTCCCATATATAATAAAATAATGCTGTTAATTGCCATAATATAAAGTTCCTTATGCAATTACTGATTTCATTTATTCCCATTGGAGTAGGAGGATCCTTTTCGTCACAGCTTACTAAGGTTCCGACAAATCGGTTTACCTCCATTATATTCATCAATCTAATCATACCTGCTCTTTTATTCTTCTCATTTTGAAACCTCGCTTTTTAAAACATTTGAAACATCTGAAAAGTCCAATGTAGCCATTTTGTAATAAGCGTGCATAGCACATTTAAATCAGACTAAAGGTCCTGACACATAGCATTAACCCACGTTACCGCTAACCAAGGTTGTTGTCACCTTAGTTGTTATAAAAAATAGTCAAGTTTACTTGCACTATTAATCACCATCGGTCACTTGTCACACGTTGTTAATATAAATATGTCTCCGGTTCGAAAATACTGATACCAATCTCTCGACGGATTACATAACTGATACTGTACGTCTATCTTTCATATAACGTGGCTATCTTTCATACTTAAATTTTCTCGGCTCGGGAAATTTTAATCAGCAGTGTAACTTCCTGCTTTACGCTTCGTTATGTCATAACTGTGAACCGGTTTTAACGAAAGTTGATTAGCATATGTATCAAGTACTATAATTTCAAATATTTTTTTCATTAAATACCTTAGTAGCTTAGAGGGGAAGCACCTCTTCTGCAGAAATTGGGTTAAAACTCCATGACGGATGTACACCTGCGAAATGTTACAAGTATCGCTGGGACCAGAATATTGGTGTTTATCCTGTGTCATGCTGCAAAATTATGTTAGTTAATTTTAAATTAAAATCTCGTGTTCTCACATAAAAGAAAAATATATGAACATAGAATACATCTCAATCAAGCCCCAAAAAGCATATTATTATTAGCATTCTTACAATACCCCTGTGAAGAAATGAGTCAGAGCTTTTTTAATCCGATACTACTCATCTAACTGGACGATATTAACAAAACTAAAGTCATAAGACTATAAAACAGATATATATACATATCATATAAATAAGTGCCCTCAGCGAATACCGAACCCGTAACGTTCAGATTTAGCTGTGATTTCCACGGGCGGCGTTTCGTCGTCATAGAAAATACAATAAAATTCGATCTTAGAAATTAGTTTTGCCTATTTGTTATTAATCAGTGGCCGAGATTATGTAAATAGCTACTGGTTATTCATTATTATTTGTCAATCACTTTTACTCATGCAATTACTCCATTAGTTTTACTATCATTGATTATGTCTGCATTCAGAATTGGGATTCAATTGCGTCATTGTATGTAACGAACTTTTATTTGATTGTTTGTTCTTTGAATAAATTATCAAGAAGCTTTTTTGATTTTTTTTAATTGGCGATAGGCCTGCCCCCTATCACGTGAGTACACTGTCCATGCAAAACGTGGGTACTCTGAACACCAGGTGACAAAGTCACGTGATGTTCAGAAGTATTAGTACCTCTGCCAACCCCTTCGGGGATATTCGGCGTGAACGTTTATGTTTATGTTTATTTGGAATTGTATTATAATATTTATAAATCGATTAATTGTAACTAAATTTTGTGATTAATATAAACTTTATTTGTATTTCTTATTTTATACCTTAATCTGATACTTTTTCTCTAATATCCGCCAATTAGCATCATCAGTATTCTTTTAAAATCGCGCAATTTAAGATGCTTCAACTCATTTTAACACTTGAATCCAATTAGAAGTACTCCAGAATTGCCAAAATGAGAAGAAATTGTAGTGTTTTTGGAAACTTCCTCCACCACGCGTTCATCAACCTAAGATGTCATTTTATATTTTATAATATATCTATATAAAAAACTGAAAAAGTGAAATTTAATTAAATATCCCCACATAGTCATGGTACTCCGTCGTGTTGAAAGCCAACAACAGCCCATGACACTATTAACACGAATAATAATTTGTCTCCAGGGCCTCCCATCGTGGTCGCGTGGCCTGGAAGTGGCGGAGGCAGCTCGCGCCCGCCTCGTCATCTGGGCGTGCGGGGAGGCGCCTCCCGACGAGGACCTACCCAGGAAGAAGATGCCTCACGCGTTGCGGAAACGATGGCCGCTGTGCCCTTGCTTTCATGTAAGTATTTTTGAGATCTTAATTAGGTTGTAATTGTTTGCCATCGTGGTCGCGAGGCCTGGAAGTGGCGGAGGCAGCTCGCGCCCGCCTTGCATCTGGGCGTGCGGGTAGGCACCTCCTGACGAGGACCTACCCAGAAAGAAGATGCCTCACGCGTTGCGGAAACGATGGCCGCTATGCCCTTGCTTTCATGTCAGATCTTATTCTGTTTGAGTTGTTTGCTGTGTGTTTTTTTAAAGAGGGTGAGTGTACTTATTGCTTTAAAAAATATTTACCTTTGTAATATCAGTGCCACTTGTTCAAATGATATTTCTACTGGTCGCATCGTATTTCAATTTAAAAGCATCTTAACAGTATTAAATTTTCTGCAATATTATATTAATTGAATGTCTAGCAGATCGTTCACGCTAGGCTATATTTCATGCGATATAAACTATAGTTTGTAACACAGTCGGTAACAACATTAATGTTTTTAAAATAATCGTTTCAAGGTAAAAAGATTATACTTACGATGACGTTAAGAAAAATTATAAAGCTTAAGCTTACAAGAGATGACTTTTAAAATATAAATCCGTCACGATTCAATATAAAATGACAAGAATTTTTCACCGGCGTATATTTGGAAAGTTCATGGTCCTTGTGTCTCGAAGTGACATTTGATTATTTGCATAATGAGTGAATTTATGTGAATTATTGTTATTATCGAATTCCATTGAGATTGGGCAGCGTTCGAAAATGCCAATGATTAGGGTTCTACTCTTATAAATGTTGTGTACAAACGTAAATTATGTATTGCACAATTTTACCGAGCTGAGGTACATTATGTTATTGAAATTATGATCACGAAAGTTTTGTTGTTCGATGTTATACTATATAATTGAAATTGTATGTCAATGGAGTGTTTTGGTAACTCTGAAATCTCGACAGTGCGGACAAAGTATAAATCCTGAACCAGGCTCAGATCTAAAATAAGAACACGAAACATTCTATTTTTTACCCGACTACGGTGAATTAAAAGGAACAGTGGACAACAGTGCGAAACTAGGCAAGACCAATTTATACATACATATACTCACGGTTATTAATTCCCTAAACGGGGTAGCCAGAGCTTTGGAATGAGAAATTCCTCAGCCACTTTTGGAAGTTGAGTGGGGAAAAGATGGTAATAATAAATGTTTTTGGTGACAGGTCTCCAACCACATCGCCCAAAAATCACTTAAAAAGCCCTTATACCCTTAGTCGCCTCTTACGATCACCCACGGGTAGAAATGGGGTAGTGTTATTCTAAGCCGACACTACACAGAAAGACCAATAGTCAGTCATATTGTTCACTAAACTTATTTACGATTTCGTGATATCTCTGAATAACCTGCCCGGCTAGCACGAGCCGTGTTTTAACTAGTTATCGCGTGGGATAAAGCAGCCATCTCTTACGCACTTATTTAGTATCGTATACTGCCATCTCAATCTAACCATTATCGTGTCGATAAAATAGCGCTCGTGCTTGCCCTTCTGGAGAGTGGATATGATGTCTTCTTGCAGGGCAATAAGAAATATATTTGTAAAACTAAATACCGACTACTAACAAAAAAGGCTTGAATTAAGTTTTTTTTTTAATTTATCTACACCTAGTCACTTCGTTTCTTGGAAGAGTTTTAATGCCATGAGTTGATATTATGAGGTAGATAACTTCTACTAGCTTCCGCTTTAATTCAAAAGTTCTTGTTTTAAATAGAATACTATAGCACTTCCCTATCACTCCCCGTGGATGTTCGTAAGAGGCGACTGGTGAAGGGTGTTGAGGCTTTTTGGGCGATGCGGTTGGAGACCTATAACCAACTTTTCCGCATTCAACTTTGGCTAAGTAATTTCTTATTCTAAAGCTCTGGCTACCCTTTTGAAGCTTTCTTTCTTTTTTTGTATAATAATTTAATTATTATTAAACATGACATTATATTAATTGTTAATTTATCATGGTTGTTAACGTGAGGAAACCCACATGGCTGAGTTGTACTTAGTCATGTTACAGTGTATTCGTACAAAAACGGCGATAGGCCTGCCCCCTATCACGTGAGTACACTGTCTAAGCAAAACGTGGGTACCTTCTCTGGAAACTAGATGGCGCTTGCCATGTGAGTTCAGGAGTATTGGTACCTCTGCCAACCCCTTCGGGGATAAAACGGCGTGAACGTTTATGTTTATGTTTATTATGTTATGTATAATTTTACATGTCCGTAAATTCTCTATGAAACTGAGAACAGCAGTAAATCTTATCTCTCACCAATTTAACATACGATATGCTTTAACTATCAATTTTCATTTGGCCAACTTTTCTGTTTCGGGTGAATACCTCTTATTACGTTTGTAATACGAGTGATATTTGATTACATTCACGGCTTTATCAAAGTTGTGATACAGACGTAGGTCTGTGCTACTTTCCCCATTTCACTGACCGAGTGTAAGGGCTATGAGGACTTGGCTTGGAGCCTCTGTTTCTATGAAAGCTGTTGCGAAATTGGCTATGAGTTTGTATACTAGATATTAGTTTTACAACTATGTTTTTCTACATACATACATACATATACTCACGGCTATAAATCCCTAGAAGGGGTAGCCAGAGCTAAGGAATTAGAAATTCCTTGGCCACTTTTGGAAAGTTGTGTGGGAAAAAGATGGTAAAATAAAGGTTGTTGGTGATGTGTCTCCAACCGCATCGCTCAAAAATCCCTTAAAATACCGTTCGCCTCTTATGTACACCCACCGGAAGAAATGGGGTAGTGCTATTTTAAGTCGACACTACCCAGCAAATATATAATAAGATATGTTTTTCAATAGTTTGATTACATTATTTGATTAGATGATGTTCAAATTTAATTCATACATCACCATGATATGTCTGCCACTCCGCACTAAGCTTGGGTCACTACCCATGTCCACTGACTATGACCAAAATTGGCATAAAAAAGGTAGACTAGATCCCCTCGGTTAAGACATATTTGGGTTGTGATGACATGATGATATCTCGCCAACTCTTACTTAAGCAATAATCTGTCAGAAAATAGCTGTTTATAAACGAAATAATGAAGCAATTGACCACAATTTACTGCACCACTCAATTCATTTGTATGTTTTAAAGTTTTATTTCACCGCACGAATACGCAGAGCCAATAACTCAAGTGATGCCGAAAGTACAATAAATAGTTGACAATATCTGTACACTTTTATGAAGCCACTTATAAAGCCGTGGTGAGAGGAACAGGTTTCAGTGACGAGGTTCCGGTTTCTTGGTGCTCTCTTCTTTCATTTGTGATTGATTTTTAGATTATTGTTGTTGAAAATGTATATTGGAAAAAACATATTTGACCCAAATAGTGTAGATCGTATGGTGCCATAGGTTTTGGTAAAAAGGATGTCTGTTATAAAAAGCAGCTAAATTTAAGCTACACACAAAGACAGAATAAATTGTTAACACCATTACTAATCAATGAGCAACTATATTCGAATGTAAAATTTTACCAAAAAATACGATATTTTCTAATATTGTTTGGTGCCATGGTTCTTGATAAAAAGGATATCTGTTATAAAAAAACTTCTACATTTAAACTACACACAAAAACAGAATAATTTGCTATACTAATCAATGAGCTCTTCTTATATTTGAATGTCAAATTTTACCAAAAAATGTGATATTTCCTAATATTGTACTTTAATCAATGGGTTGACTATAAACCAAACATTTCTAAAACACACATTCTTCCACCTGAACTGTTTACAAAGTTTAACCATTAAAGATACCATCTGACAATATATAACTCTCGCACTTATTCGAGATAGAATCGTAGAAATAGTCGATCAATCAACTCCGGTGGCAAGTGAAATGTTTTAATTCGATTATGTGTGAATCGTAATCGTTCGGCTCGTGTGATAAAGTTTATGATCGGAATGGAGATAACGGAGTGAACAGGAATTTTTGTTTGAATACCAGTGGTTTATTTTTAAATATAAATGTATTGTGTTGGCTTTGAATCCTTGTTTTCTTCCGTAGGCCACTCTGCCTCATTTTAGAACCACTACTAGTCTGTCATTTTAAAATGGTCTGGTTACCTTTGTTTGGGATTATTGCCGTGAAAATAAGTATGTGCGATGAAAATTAGGATTTGAATCATACTTATCTACTGCTATGTATTACTTCAACTAACGGCTTTCAATACCAAAGATAGGTAACCGGACTTATGAATTATATTCCTTCAGACACCTTGCAAAGTTTACCGTGGAAAGGATGATAAATAAGTTCGCCAAAGCCAAATCGCCAAAAACTCACTAAAAAGCTAAAAAACAATGATCCATCATAAGTTTTGTTCTACGATTCATTATTACTTTTCTCAATTTTAACATATCTGATTACCTATCTTGCAGTACCAAGTTTCATATTGTAGACCTACTTAAGTCTATCTATTTAAGTTAAGTACATAACAGTCGTAGATACAAAAAATAGCGTGATTCGTGAAAAGTACAGTGTAAAAGATGATATAGAAAAGAAGATAGAAAAAGTAATGTTGAGATGGTTTGGGCACATAGAGAGGATGGATGTAGTTAATTAGTGAAAGAGATCTATAGAGCCAATGTGGAAGGTAATATTAGTAGAGGACGACCTCAGAGGACACATTTGGATCAAAAAGAGATTGGCAGGTGTCCGAAGTATGAACAATTAAAGGGCATGTATGAAAAGATTGATGGATGTGAACGAAGCTAAAGAGGTTTGGTAGGATCGTACAAACTGGCGACCGATAGTCTCTGTCTACCCCATGAGACTAACGGCGTGAGTATAAGTATGTGTGTATGTACATAATAGTCGCGGTTATAGCAACAAAAGTATTATCAAACCCTCTCTATAGAATCAATGTTCTTAGCTGACATTGAAGAAAAGAATATAATGGTTCCGTGTTATTGAATTCTTCAAAACCGTATGCCTTCATTCGTCTTGAGAAAAGCGTTTAACTTTTTATTTCACTTAAAAAAAGATTTGACAGAACGTAAATCTCAGACACGCATTTGTACTCTATATTTGTGCTTCAGCTTTTAAAAGGAAGTGCAACATTTGGCAGCCCTTTCGGAACATACAGTCCCAATATTGTTGTTATAGCAATGTTAACCCTAACTGGTGCAAGTGTACATTCCTGCACAAAAACCAGTCGCGCGATGGAAAGTGGCCAATGTCGGTCGGCGGAATATTGATCATCATCTGGTTCAGCGGCCACGTGTGTTTTGATTAATGATTATTTTACTGCCGACGCGTTGATTCTCGTTCATTTGTGCTCGATTTATATGCCGGTTTTATTGTCATGATTTAGAGGCGGCTCGTTATGAATTGTTAGTCGGTGTTTTGTTTTTATATCACTTGTATTCACGATTGTAAATCTGAAGAAGGGGTAGCCAGAGATTCTGAATTAGATGAATTGAATGTGTACATTAAATATATATTTTTTATTACTTGTGTTTGATATTACTTTAATTCAAAGATTTAAGGAAGTTTTTCTGTATGCAGTTTCAATTCTAGGTATTACCATTATATCAACTAGTATGAATAATGTAACATACCTGACTGAATAAAAATATTGTTTTTGATGCAATGTGAAAGTGGAAGAAAAATGGTACCCCGCGTATTCATTAATATTCATAAGTATAAATATTACGCAATCATTAAATTAAAACTAACATCTAATATTGTTCCTTAATTTTATATTAATTTGCAAAAAACCTCAATGTGAGGTATTGGTTTGAATACAATCATGCTTGAAGCACAAATGCGGAAAGAGAATAAAGTTATAGATTCAATTCAATCAAGTCAGATGATATAAGGATACATATTCATGCATATGATCCTCATAATATTTGAAAGGATTAATTTCAAGCCCCGCGAAATGCAATAAAACAATTATCCCAACAAAAAAGTGCGTCATGACAGTTGACACACAAAACTATATAGGAATAGGTGCACCGAGAAAGTAATGTGATCATTGTTTCAGGCAACGCGTGTTTTTTTAATGCAATTTCGCGGAACGTCACTCAATCCGTCGACGAACGAATAAATCAGGTTTACCTTATATGCGAGACAGAAATGAGAAACGTATTGTGGCGTTTGTGTTTCGGTGGCTCCCTTTTAGGTTGCGCGGACAATACGATAAATTGGAAAGTGACGCGGTCGTGTGCAAAAAGCATCGTTGACGTCGCGCATGCTACCGCGCGGTTGTTAAAGGGTTGACTTTTTATGTCTAGATTTATTTCTTAATACTGTTTTGGTGCGGTGTACATTTTTTTGTATTCCGTATGACTGGTATTTGCGATTGTAGTAGATGATTATGATACTGAGGAAAATAAGAATGGTAGGCAGCTGAAAACGAAGATATTTTTTGGTTGTGTTGTATTTTGGATCAGAGCGCGTTAATTCTATCTACTTTGTAATCACTGTTGTACGCCTTATAATTTATTTGAGACTAGATGTACCTAATGTGTGCTACTTGTACGTTAGCTGTGTAGTGTCGACTTAGAATAGTACCAATCTATTTCGTACCGAGGTTGTCGTACGACGCGACTTAGGTTTTCAAGTTTTTAAGGCGATCGATGACCCATCTTCCGCAAATTCGTGTGTGTTTAAGGGCGTCCCCGGAAAAATAGGTTGATATTGATTGTTTGGGAATTCTATAAAGTCTGATTTGATCATATTGATATGACATGAATAAAATATATGTTGGTGATTAGTTCATGGTGTTAAAATTTGATGTTTAACATTTTAATAATTTGTTGAAAAATATGATGAAAAAAATTGAATTGGAACATGCCTTGTTTTCATAAAAACCGTATAGGCTCCACTGGCATAAAATACATGTGAACTCATTATGTGTCTATATACGCATAGCTTTAAGATCTGTAACTTTGATGTTTAACTTTTCATTTAAACATTATAGTTATTCAATAAAACTAAATAAACTACATTTATACTGCGCGCGCGTTTTTTCCGTCCCCGTCACTCTCAGTGAATTTGACGTAAGAGTGAGCGCAATAGCTGCAAAATGCGAGGAGGCCCTTAAATTGAAACTTATATCAAAGTCTTACAAATAACCATTAAAAACAACGTCTATTGTAACTATCGATGGGCCTCAAGTAAAACTATTGTTATTACCTACCTGTGTGGTGTGTGCCTATGTCATTTAAATAAATCCAGTATTACAGGCGTGACTGTATTCATGTTTTTAATGGATTTTTGTATCAGTAGTTTATTCATTTCAATTTGTATAAGTAAAAAATAAACCCTTAATAACACGTCCTGTTAAGTATGGTGGCTGATTTATGGAAAAAAAATCACAATAATGTCGTAAAAAACCGTAGATTAAAAAAGATATGAAGATGCTCATACTTATAAAATCAACACAAAGTTGTGAATATTCTCCAAAAACATCATAGGACGAATGTCGTTCGTATGTTTCGTTTGTATATTTAATTGATTATTCTATTAACGCTCTCATATACTTTCAATAATTTAAAAAGGAAAACTTTTAAGTATTTAAACAAATTAATGGCGCTTAGCATACCAATCGTCCGTTGACCGTAATATCAATCAGTGTTAGACAATAGGAATGCTATTCATAGTTTGTCGTTACAATATATCAGTAATAACAAATGTGTAATTACAGCCTAATGAGTCAGAGCATCTTGACGTGAGCAGTTGTCCAGTGCAGCTCCGATTATAGTAGCTAACTAACGTGCGTTCGATTTTTAATCGAATTACCAGACGAACTATCTGGTTAGAAATAGGACAATCGTTTAACAATTACGGAGAATAGTGGTGTACCGATTTTTCCGTTGTACATTGAACTGGCGTGTCTTTCTAGAGTTTAGTGTTGTGGGTCTATATGTGCGTGCTGTGTGATCATGAAGAAAGGGAAATCGAAACGCGGGATTAGTTTTCAGAAGAGGTTTTCTTTGAGATCGAAAAAACATGTGAGTTATTTAATTAATTAAGTTTGCTTTAATATTAACACCTGAGGTTATTATTGAAATTTGTGTGCCTAACACCCGATTTCTGAATTGAGTATTCAAGCTGAGAACAACTTAAGTATCGTTTTGTCTCATTCATTTGTTAAGATTTCAATGCGACAGAACGATACTTAAGTTGTTCTCAGCTGGAATACTCAATTCAGAAATCGAACGTAAATTATTTTTGCAAGTCAACACTTTTTGGTAATTTCTAGTTGCATTAATTTTCATTTCCGTTAAATAAAATTCCCCTGTAAGATATTGACCATTATTATTTATATTATTAGGAATGGTTATGGTTATTTTACAATTATTACAAAATTTAATGTTATTTTTTCGTTCTACCGCCAAAATGACAAACTCACACAAAGTAAATTTGTTTTGTAAAATTCTTGTGATAGTAAATTAATATTGTCTTGTATATAGTTGGTAAATGAGTATAATATTTTTATGCAAACACAAACATGGCTATAGCCTAGGCTTTCCTGAATTTATAGGTGTTTTCAATTATTCAAAGTTGTAAATGTTGTAGGAAAATATCGTTAAGAAATCCACTAAACTGATTTTATTCTGCGTCATGTGATACTGGTTAATATTTTCCCCTTACCATTTGAATGTCTTGTCCTTACAAAAAAATTGCACTCTGACCTCCAGGTGACAATGCCATTTTGAATAGAGGATTGTTTTATCATTTTCATTTCATGTATTGCTTAGGTCTTGTCAACTAATAACATTGGACTTCTTTTTATAATAATCAGTTTAGCCCTAGTTAATTCCCGTTGTTTTTTATTGTCTCAGCATAATATTGTGAAGTTATATTGTGAATAAATTAAAATTAACTCTCGCATTTGCACAGACAACAGCAGTTAATCTATAATGAAAATATTACATTCCAAGATTCGATGTAACGATGACGTTTTATCTGAAAATTAATTCCTTTATATTACAAAATAGACTAGAGTTAAAAATAATGTCATCCAATGACTCCAACTGAGTTCAAATTAACTCAGCGCGTTAATGTTAGTTTTAAAGGCAAATATAAATGCCATTCAATACTATGTTTACTTTATACGATAGCAAATAATCACCAGTTAATACAGAGCTGCGATTTTTATAGAGAACAATATGCGTGATGATAATTGAAAAGAAACTTGTGGATATAAATATATTATTTACTTTTTTCAACGTATTGAAAGTAGTTGAAATGGTAATGACCAGCAGTTCTTTGGTTGCTTGAATATTTTGACGTGAGCCGATTATAATTAACAGTATTATGTAATATTTGCTGTATAGTGTCGGCTTAGAATAGCACTACCCCATTTCTATCCCTGGGTGTACGTAAGAGGCGACTAAGGATATTGGGGCTTTCTAATGGATTTTTGGGCGATGCGGTTGGAGACCCATCACCAAGAACCTTCTTTACTACCATCTTTTCCCCACTCAACTTCCAAAAGTGGCTGAGGAATTTATAATTCCTTAGTTCTGGCTACCCCTTTTAGGGATTTATAACCGTGAGTATATGCATGTTGTCTAGCATAATTGTTTTTTGGTGATGGGTCTCCAACCGCATCGCCCAAAAATCCAATAAAAAGCCCCAATATCCTTAGTCGCCTCTTACGACACCCGTGGGTAGAAAGGGGTAGCGACATTCTAAGCCGGCACTACACGGCATTCACCAAGAACCTTTATATTACCATCTTTCCCCCACTCAACTTCCAAAAGTGGCTGAGAAATTTCTATTCCGAAGCTCTGGCTACCTCTTCTAGGGATTTATAGCCGTGAGTATATGAATGTAGTATTATGTAAGTTTTCTGCAATTACTACTCAAACCCTTCTTAAAATTAACGTAATACACCCTATAGCAGTCCTGAATAGTAAACTTTCTGATTAAGAAAAAATGTAAATGATCATTTCAGTATTTTCTAAGATTACCCATTATAAACCAACAAACAATCAAAGTTTACTTTACCATATTAGGAAAGATGAGACAAATGTGAATCTTTGCTGTGTCGACTTAGAATCACTACCATTTGATTGCACGGGAGTCGTAAAACGTGAATTATGTACGTTTTGGATCGTATGGGTTGCAACGTAGGGGCTCCTGAAAGTAGCTACGGAATTGTTGATGCTATTGGTCTGATTACCACTTTTCGGGATTTCTACCCGCGAGTTTAGGTAAGTATAGGGTAATCACAACACAACTTAAAAAAAAAGTAAAAAGAACACAACTGTTACATCCTTTAATTAAGCACTATTTAGCTGAATCAAAAGAACATCCAATAATTTAATAACCCAACATCAAACCTCACAATATACGCTTATAGTTGCGAATCGTCGCAGCAAATTCCCAAGTCGTTCTCAGTTTAGCCAGTATCGTAAATATCGTGGCTAATAAAGGACTCCTTATGAGTATACGAACGGAGTTAGGCGAACAGACGGAGAATGATATCATCGCACCGATATAGCTCGCTGTCAATTTGTGCTCTGGAGATTCGCTTGTTTGCTTGTTTAGCTGATTTTAGATGGGAGCTGGGGTATTTGAGGAAGAGGGAGGAAGGAATTGAGAAACGACAATCGTATAATGGTTAACATCTCTTTAGGTTAAGTAAAATAGTAGTACATACATACATATACTCACGGCTATAAATCCCTAGAAGGGGTAGCCAGAGCTAAGGAACTAGAAGTTCGTCAGCCACTTTTGGAAAATTGAGTGGGGAAAAGATGGCAAAATAAAGGATGTTGGTGATGGGTCTCCAACCGCATCGCCCAAAAATCCCTTAAAAGCCCCAATACCGTTAGTCGCCTCTTACGTACACCCACCGGCAGAAATGGGGTAGTGTTATTCTAAGCCGACACTACACAGCTAAAATAGTAGTAATTATTATAAATTAAATGAATCTATGAGATTAACTCCTGTACTATTATATTTACTAGTAGGATGGATTAAGTAAATTGGTGGAAGAGGTATGTTCAGCCAGCGTCAAATAGAAAATATGCTCAAAATGGAAGGCTGAAGTAATGGCATGTTTGAAATGAAGACGAAGACGAATGTAGATGAAACTAGAGAGGTGTGCCAGGATCGTACGAAGTGGAGAAAATTAGTGTCTGCCAACCTCAATGGATTGATTATATTTATTTATTTCATTACAGTAACTGTCATATCTCAAAATCCTGGCAACGTTACACTTTGAAAGGGGCATATTTCTGCCTGAGTTAAGAATTTACAACAGTCCAAACTTGATAAATTAAATAATCACATGTATTCTATAGATCAACACATAATGAGTATAGTACGTATGCTAATGTTAGTTCAAAGTACACATCTGGTCAACTAATGAATCGTTAGACGCAATGAACAAATGTTGTTAGATAATAACCTAGAATGCCATTCGTTGTTTGTTTTGCAAACAATTAGAGGCATGAATGGTGATGGGTTTAATAAATATAACTCAGAATCAATGTAAATCAATGAGTCAAAGGCGGTAACCGTAATATCGGTTCTTAATGATAATTTGATAGCTGTTGCATTATATCTACTGAGTTTATTGATGTATTAGTATTACCAAATAATAAGAATGAATGCGCCGGGACTACCGTGGTTGGTCCTTAGTAAATAGTTGCTTGGTGCATTGCCTATACAAAGTTATATTTTCTTAAAATATTGATCGCCTTAAACATAAATAAGTTTGTTTGGTATTGATAATCATTGTTTTCATAGTCTATATGAATTTATAACAATTAGTGACGTATTGGAAATACCGACCATAGATTGTCGTTTATTAAGACAAGAATATCAAGTGTTACACGTACCGCTCGTATAAGGTTAATTGTTTCAGGTCGTTCGTGTCACGTTATGATGCACGCATTCATTTAGTCTTATCATTAAAAATGCGCGGTATATTTCTCAAAGTCTGTGTTTGGCTTTCAAATAAGTTGTTGATTATTAGTCAGGTTATTTTATTAGAAGTTCTATTAAATCAATTTTTCTAATAATTTTACTGAGACACGTAAAATGTACATACAAACAAATACTCACGGTCATAAATCCCAAAACGAGGTTGCCAGAGCTTCAGAGCTTGAAACTCCTCAGGTACATTTGGAATTTGATGGGGGACACCATGGTAGAAATAAAGTATCGTTGTATATTGTAAACTTCATTTTCTATACGTAATGATAGAATCTCTTTTTAGCAGTTCGGTCCAAAAAACATATGAGGTTAAGCATATCAATATTCTGAATAAACATTTGGTAACCAAGTGCAGGGATGAGGAAACAAATATAATTCGTTGTTAAGTCACCTTGATTGATCAATGTCGTCCCTCTGCTACATATTAATGCGTAAATTACAAAGTTATGTTGAAGATAGTTCGTAAAGGAAAAGTAGGTCTTTTATTGCAATTTTCCTGTGCACTAAACACACCGGTTTGCGTACATATTTACATCATGTTGGCGATATCTAGTATTTACATAGGATTACCACTTTGTTTTCACACTCGTTGAGTAATACGTTGGAATTTCTACTTTTTATGTTATCTTTACAACTTAACTTTCTGTATTTGGCGAAAACTAATCCGATGATACATGATCCGAAGGTGAAGGTCATAGATATGCAATTAAACTGATTGCCAATTTGCAATGAGTCTACTAATCAAATGGATAGATTTATACTTTATTTAATTATGTTTATAAGCCTCTTATGAGTCAATCCGAGGTGAATTTCATCAAATAAAGGTAAATATAACTATCTGCCTGTCTTTTAATCAGGAGTATATTCGAATCTTGGCATAAACTTCGAAGTTGGTTTCACTAGAAATCTCAATATGTTAAGGTTATCTAAAAGGCAAAAATTAAAACATTGCACTTCAAACTCTTGTTCAAGTCATCGTTTCATATTTAACCAAAATCTTATGTATTTGTTAGGTTATTCTCCTCTTTCTGCTGCCCAAATCATTCAGCGCTCTGGGCTGGATACTATATTTTGGCATCAAAGTCGTGTCTATCTATATGAACTACTTGAGTACCTGCAAAAAAATACGGAACAATAAAATCTGAGAATCGCTCGATTCAATCCTTTAAATCAGTTTATAAACTATAAAGTCACCACCACAGATCAAACTATACCATTTAAATCGGTATCAATATAAATCCCATTCTAATCAACCACCTGTCAAACGGTTAAAACTGCAAACTATTTCAATGTACCATTAATTTCAGAATGACGAGCCTCCCGAGATCACATACTGCGTGGTGGGTGGCGAGGGCGGGCTGGCGCTGCAGGCGGTCACCCCCACCAGCCCCATGCCGCCGCAGGACGAGCTGGACGCCAAGTTTGCTGAGCTGGTGGTGAGTTTCTTATATTTGTGCTTATCATAGTTGGGTAATGGATTTTTGGTTACACATTCAGAAGAAAAACAACTTTAAAAGTGTGTTCAGAACTAACCTGACCGTCGCGTCGGTCCAGACCGTCAGTCGTCCGTAGCTATAATCAAATTTTTAAAGGAAATTTTAAAGAGCGTTCAGAGCCGTCCTGACAATTCCGTATGCACGTCAGTGTACAATGACGTTCAGGTTATCTCTGGTTAAAAAATATAAGATCTCCAAAAATATAATCCTTTCAAAAACTAACTCTTATAAATCGATGTACCACGTTATTTGTATATATTTGATTGTGAAACACTATGTTTCGCGTGTACCTAAACATGTATGTATTATTACGACGATACTTATTCATATAGTACAATATTTAATTATGAATCCAGACATTTCCTCAGAAATAAGAAAGTTGACCTATAAGAAGGTCTCACAAAAGTTTCTTTTATAGAACTAAAGCTAAATCTCAAATGAAAGATACATTTCCAAGTCGCAATGATTATTTTGAAGCCGCAATAATGAAATCGCGTGTAACAGTTGCAATGAGAGAAGTAAATTGAAGTGCAACAGTTTCCACATTTTCTGAACTTAAATGCGTTTGCAGTTTAAATTAAAATGACTTTGTTACTTTTGTTTGTAAAATTTTAAGAAGATTGTCAGAAGACTGGGACTATCTTCAGATGGGGTAAATAATTTATTTACTATATTATTTATTTATTTACTATTATTTAAAATAAAGTTATACGAAACGTTAGGTTATACATCAAATCTACTACATTTCAACGCTATTCTCGGATATACTCATACTACATTTAAATCAACTAAAGAGATTCATAATATAATGTGAGGTAGTTCAATTAGTAATCGAGTGCATTGTATTATTAATTGTTCACGTTTACATCCAATACAGATAGCATTGCCAATTAACTTTGGCGTCGCGAACGCAACAACACTGATATCATATGACGGAACTCGGCTGTATCTTTGAATACACACTTTGCTGCTATGTTGACTAGGGTTGAAATTCAGAATTAATTTTGGAATTTTGATTGAACTAAAGAGTATAATTATTTTGCGATAAATTGGACAGGACTATTCATTTATATTTACATACATACATCCATATACTCACGGCTATAAATCCCTTAACGGAGTAGCCAGAGCTTTGGAATGAAAAATTCCTCACCCACTTTTGGAAGTTGATTGGGAAAAGATGGAAATTATAACTGTTATAGAATATTTATATAATTTATATTTATTATAGTACTAATCTAGCTTTTAATAAAAAAAACACACACATTGGCGACGTTTTGAGGAATAGTATAGAAATAAGCTATATTATTTAAATAGAGAAAAATAATCACATGGTATCAAATACAAAGAAAATCGTGTGGATTGATATTATTAAAGTGGTGAAAGACCTATATTGATTGTTAGAGTTGAGTCTTTATTATAGAGCCAATGTAGTAAGTAGAAGACGACCACACTAGACACATTTTAATCAAATAAGTAATGTTTTAGCAAAAAGCTTGCGATAGAATCACGAGCGTTCTACTGGTCCCGCGAAAATAAAAAATTACATACATACATACATATACTCACGCCATTAATTCCCATTGGGGTAGGCAGAGACTATCGATCGCCACTTCGTACAATCCTGGCAAACCTCTCTTGCTTCGTCTACATCCATCAGTCTTTTCATACATGCTCTTTTATTCTTCATACTTCGGACGCCTGCCTTTTTGAGCACACTTTCAATTTGGTCCAAGTGTGTCTTTCGTGGCCGTCCTCTACTAACATTACCTTCCACATTAGCTCTATAGAACCTTTTACCAATTTCCTATCATCCATCCTCTCGATGTGCCCAAACCATCTCAACATTCCTTTTTCTATCTTACTTACAATATTATCTTTTACACCACACCTTTCACGAATCACATCGTTCCTCACACGATCACATAACCTATCATTACAAACTTTTAAAAATTAATTTTCTTTAAGTAAAACAAAAGTTGCACAACCCTGTCCATTCATCCCGCCTCAGTTACCTAAAGATAACCGCGGCGTCGCGTCGGCAATAATTTGATTTACTGGTGACGGCGCACTTCCCTGCATTGACACTGGCGTAGAATTACCGAGATTATATACTCGTAGATACCCTGCCGCAATTATTGTACGTAATGCGATTTTACTCGGTACTAGGTCAGGGAGTCAGCTGTGATTGGGTTTCTTAGATATATCAGTAACTTTTAAGTGAAGCACTTACATTGATGTATGTTTAAATACTTTTCGAAGTCTGAAACTAGTTGAATTGTTAGTAAATTCAATATTAAATCGATAAAAACACATATTATATTATCTTTTACTGTTATGGCCTCCAAAAAAGAGAGCAAAAAGAATATTTTGATGGTTTGGGGGACGTATGAAAGTAACTTGAATTTAAATTAGAGATATGGATATCTATTCAAAATTTCATAGGCAGGCGTCCAAATGTGTAAATAGTATTATATCGGCATGTAAACAAATATCGATGAATTGAAATGAAACCTGAGAGGTTTACCAGGATCGTACAATTTTCCGAATGTCGGCCTACCCCAATGGTTACTAATGGCGTGAATATATATGTACGATTATGCTAAACCTCAGTATCTATACGACCTGTACTTTGAAATCAATACAATTTCAAACAATGAATAGCAAACAATTAATTACATTGATTTATTAATTACATTGATATGCATTGTCAAAACATTGTGTCAGTATCAAAAACAAACCACCATTTTAATAAATTTCACTAATGCTCCTTAATTGACGATTTATAACTCAACATCCTAGAAGAAAACTATTTAACATAGCCAGAAGGCGAACGAAATCAAAAGTGGTTATTTTAAAACTACTCAAACTTTCGTTTCACTTTTCCTTTTATTATCAGATGTCTCAATATCGGTTGGTCTTAATCTAGCTAAATCTATTGCTATGTTAATTCGTTTTGCATATTAATTGAATTATGATCGTAATAGCTCTCCGACAAGATTTCTCTCGATAATCCTCTTTATATATTTATGATTTACTAGTGGATCGGCCCAGCTTCGCACGGGTAGCGTTGTTTTATTTTAATATCTGAGGTTTCTTCAAACACTGCTCAAGATTTGTGAAATTTAGCGCAATGATTACTACTTAGAGCACTCCTGAATAGTGTAGCCATAGAGTAAAGAAATACACTGGAAATAGAGAGCCTTCTTGCTTAGTGATAACCCCTCACTCGTGAGGTACCTCGTTTGAGTTACTCGTCGCGAGAAAATGAGGGAGTTCTCGTATTTGAAATATAAACCACCTCACGTAGCTACTCACTTTTTCGAGGCGCGAGTCGAGGCAGCACTCGAATAGACCAAAGTGAGTGAGTGAGTTACCGACTATTTAAATGTTGAGTCCATACATATATTATACTCGTGTCGCGGTTGAAGGAGTCGGGTCAGTTTGATGAAATGATTAGTCAGTTTATTTTAGCGTTTTCTTACAACCCATTTAATTTTACCTTAGATTAGCTTACATACATACATACATATACTCACGGCCATAAATCCCAAAACGGGGTAGCCAGAGCTGCAGAGCTAGAATCTCCTCAGCCACATTTGGATATTGATAGGGGAGTAGATGGCAGAAATGTAGTATAGTTGGTGATGGGTTTCCAACCGCATCGCCCAAAAACCACTAAAGGCCCCATACCCTTAGTCACCTCTTACGACACCCGTGGGTAGAAAGGGGTAGCGACATTCTAATCCGGCACTACACGGCAATCTAAGCCGGCACTACACGGCAATCTAAGTCGGCACTACACGGCAAAGCCGGCACTACACGGCAAATTAGAACAGCTTAATGATATTAATGGGCCGAAGTGAGTAAAAAAACTAATAAAGCAGTTATAGAAAGTTTGTTTGAATTTACAAATTTTTAATAATTTAATTAAGGGCGTCCCCAGAAAAATAGGTTGATATTGATTGTTTGGAAGTTCTATAAAGTCTGATTTGATGATATTGATATGACATGAATAAAATATATGTTGGTGATTAGTTCATGGTGTTAAAATTTGATGTTTAACATTTTAATAAATTGCTGAAAAATATGATGAAAAAAATCGAATTGGAACATGCTTTGTTTTCATAAAAACCGTATAGGCTCCACTGGCATAACATACATGTGAACTCATGTGTCTGCATACGCGTAGCTTTAACATCTGTAACTTTGCTGTTTAACTTTTCATTTAAACATTATAGTTATTCAATAAAACTAAATAAACTACATTTATCCTGCGCGCGCGTTTTTTCCGTCCCTGTCACTCACAGTAAATTTGACGTAAGAGTGAGCGCAATAGCTGCAAAATGCGGGGATGCTCTTAAGTTTATATAAAAAAATACCAAGTATAAAACATTAGAACTTAGAACTCATTTTCCCTCATTCAGTGCAAAGCGGCAACATTACGCGTGCCTCAATGTTGACCCGTTAATAAGAGTATATTTCATTCTCTTTACCTCGCCTCAAATGAGGGCTACCTCATGAAGTAAAATGAGGCTCTCACTCAATACTCATTAAAAAGAGTGAGATATACGGGTGAATATTTTATAACCGGCCAAAACGGGGCCCAGATGATTTTTCTTATTTATTTCTAAGTAATGTTTGTAATAACATTAAAAACCGGAAATCAGTTTAATATTCTACTTGCGCACCAAACTTCGGAGCTTTTCACAGAATTCTAATTAAGTAAAAACTTCAAAAATAAGGGTAAATAGTCATTTTCCTGTCAGGGGACATTACATGGTTCTCATATTTACGCCAACAAAATAATTAATATGAATATAAATATTATATTTGCGTTTAAACATTCTGGTGACAAAATATGTCATCTTAACTCATGAATATTTTTTTATATAGTGCGTAAACATTTTCCAGTTTTTTAAATAAAAAAAGTTCTGGCGACACTTATGCGCATCATTATCCTGTGTAAAGTTTGTTTGAACTTGACTCTTTATAAGCAAAATGACGGCGAGCATGCCATAGTGCATGGTATAGGTGCTACTTTGCTGACCTCCGCCACGCCAACAAGTTTCGCGTTTTCGTTTCCCTGATCGAAATAATCTATCTGAACCATTTGTTTTCCTGCCGTGACCGGCATTTTAGTCATTAGCCTGTCATCAATTATTTTGATCAAAGACGAAGTTATAACATGATTATTCACATTTTGTGGTGTTTTTACTTAAACTACCCTATGCCTTGATACATTTTCCTCATTTTTTGCATGATTTTACGAGTAAACTAAACTTTTATGTTAAATAATCATTTTCCTGTCATATTCAAATCAGGAAAATGACACCCAGCCAGGATTATGACTAGTTATGGTTCTAATGAACAAGAAAAACTCCATAGTGCTACTTTTTGAATATAATCCTTTTATCCAGGGATATGGATATAACTAATAATACTAATACACTGCTGTGTAGTGTCGGCACTGCTGTGTAGTGTCGGCATAGAATAGCACTACCCCATCTCTTCCCGTGGGTGTCGTAGAAGTCGACTAAGGGAAAAGGGCTTTTTTTCATCTTCGCCCCTACACCAATCCAAGGTCTGCCGTGCCGAGGGATGCGTGGCCAGGGGTGAGCCTGGTCGTTAGCGTGCCGCCGTCCCGGAGCCTGGTGCACTCCGGGTACTAAATAACCTTACCTAGTCAAGCGGGGCTCTGGCTAGGCGGACAGTATATTTCCCTTGCTTTACGTGGGAACCGAATGTGTTTAGAAACTACAATTAAACGCGGTGGCGGCGATGTGGCTCGCCACTCATCACGCCGTGGTTCCTCACGGGGCGAAAAGTGGGCTAAAGAGACCCGCTTTAGTACGATGAATGTGTGTGGAGGGATGCATGAAAAATTAGATGAAGTATGTTTGATTATGGAAGAAAGAAAACTAGATTTTCTGTGTGTGAATGAAACGAAGCGCAAGGGAAAAGAGGTTTCACAACTTGGCCCATTTACAGCTATCTGGTCGGGAGTTACCGAGAGTGATAGAGCTTGCCAAGGCGTGGGACTTCTGATATCTGAAAGGATGGCTAAGTGCATGAAAGATTATGCGTGTGTGAGTCCAAGGCTCCTATGGATAAAGGTGAAGGTAGGGCTTGTCCGGATGCGCATAATTTGCGTGTATGCTCCGGACATGTCCAGATCACTATCCGAGAGGGAGGAGTTTTGGAATCTGTTAGACGATGTTGCGAATGGGTGTGATGAAAATGAGAAAATTGTTATGTTAGGAGATTTTAATGGTTGGGTTGGTGTGTCACGCAACGGTTGTGAAAGAGTTTTAGGAAAGTTTGGTGATAAAAGAGTGAACGAGAATGGTGAGAAAGTGATTGATGTATGTTTGGAGAGGAATCTTTGTGTTACGAACACGTTGTTTGAACACAAAGATATCCATATGTATACTAGACAGAGAGGAAGCGAGAGAAGTATGATAGATTTTGTGATAGTGGATGAAAGGCTAAGAGCAAAGGTTGTTGACACCAGAGTCCATAGGGGCATTAACGTTGGCACAGACCACTTTCTCGTGATATCACGATTAAGGGGACTGTGCACGCGTTGGCGTCACAGGGCCAAAGTGTCGACAACTGAATTTGCGAGAATAAAAGTGGAGAAATTGGAAGAGGATGAAAATATTAGAGATGAATATATGAAGAAATTGGACGACAGGCTAAGTTGCGTGGAGATGAAGGATGAATTGGAAATAGAAGAAGTATGGGATGTGCTCAAATCGTCAATGGTTGAATGTGCGACGGAAGTATGTGGATTGAGTAAAAGAACAAATAGACCACCAACAAGTTGGTGGGATAAAGATGTGAAAGAGGCAGTTGGAGATAAGAAGAAAGCTTGGTTAGATTTACTAGCGATTAAAGCTAGTAAACGAATGGATGCGAGAGTAACAGATGATGTAGTGAAGAACATTGAAGATGAATATAAGAGAGTTAAGAATGAGGTCAAGAAGAAAATAGAAAAGAAAAAGCGTGATCTGATAGAATGGTGTGAGAGGAAACTCTCTGATAATTTCCGGAATAACCAAAAGTTGTTCTGGAAATATATCCGGAAAGAAAAGGGAGTTTCCCAAAACACGAGAGTGAATGTTGTGAGAGATGAACAGGGTGAATTGGCGACGAATGAAAGTAGCATCAGACGAGTATGGAAGAACTATTTTGAGGGACTCTTTGAAAAAGAGGATTCATCCATTTCTTCGCCAATCAGCAGTAATGTTGATTGGAACGACGTTATGGGTGACTTTAGTGACAGTGAGATCAGTATGGAAGAAATAATGAAAGCAATGAAAAGTATGAAACTAGGGAAAGCGGCAGGGTATGACAGGATAAACACTGAAATGCTGAGGGCTGGTAAAGGGGTGGTGGCTTCCTGGTTGTACTTCCTTTTCCAAAAATGCTGGTCGAGTGGCAAAGTGCCACAAGACTGGTGCAAAGCGGTGATTGTGCCTTTATATAAAGGAAAGGGGTCACACCAGGAGGCTAGAAACTACCGTGGAATTAGCCTACTCAGCATTGTCGGTAAATTGTATGCAAAGGTTTTGATTGAAAGAGTGATGAATGAAACGGATGATAAAATTTGGGATGTGCAAGCAGGATTTAGAAAGGGAATGGGATGTATGGACCAAATCTTCTCTTTAAGGAGCATCACCGAAAAGTTCTTAGCTAAGAACCGAAAGGTGTATTGTTCCTTCATTGATTTAGAGAAGGCGTATGATAGGGTGGTAAGAAAGTGTTTATGGGAGGTGTTATCCAAGTTCGGTTTGGGGAGTCGACTTATACGTGCACTGGTATCACTCTATGAGGATTCCAGTGCATGTGTGAGAGTAAACGGGGAAAATACTGACTGGTTCGGGATCTCTCGGGGTGTCCGACAGGGTTGTGTAGCTTCCCCGTGGCTCTTCAATTTGTTCATGGATGACTGTTTAACAGAGTTGCGTGAAAGTGATTATGGATTGAGAATGGGTGGATTCATCATCAAATGCCTCTTATATGCCGACGATCAAGTGCTACTTGCATCATCGGTGGAAGAGCTGCAAGAGATGATGAATATTGCATGTGCGTCTTTTGAAAAAAAAGGGAATGAGGGTGAATGTGGATAAAACAAAAACTATGGTTTTTGAGAGAGAGGTGAATATGACCGAATGCGTGATTGAGATTAATGGTAAGAAAGTGGAACAAGTGAAAGAGTTTGTATATTTGGGAAGTTTGTTTACTAGGGATGGAAAGTGTGATGAAGATATCGAGAGAAGAGTGAAAAAGGGTAATGCGGTAAATGGAGCGCTGGATAGTCTAATGTCTAGTCAGTCGGTGTCTGAAAAGGCCCGAATGGCTGTGCATGATGCTGTCCTCGTTCCTACGCTTATGTATGGCAGTGAATGTTGGGTGTGGCAGAAGAAGCATGAAAGTAGAGTGAATGCAGTAGAAATGAGATCCCTCAGAAAAGTGTGTAATGTAAGGTTATGTGATCGTGTGAGGAATGATGTGATTCGTGAAAGGTGTGGTGTAAAAGATGATATTGTAAGAAAGATAGAAAAAGGAATGTTGAGATGGTTTGGGCACATAGAGAGGATGGATGACAGTAAATTGGTGAAAGAGATATATAGAGCCAATGTGGAAGGTAATGTTAGTAGAGGACGACCTCGGAGGACACATTTGGATCAAATAGAAAATGTGCTCAAAAAGGCAGGTGTCCGCAGTATGAAGAATAAAAGAGCATGTATGAAAAGATTGATGGATGTAAACGAAGCCAGAGAGGTTTGCCAGGATCGTACAAAGTGGCGATCGATAGTCTCTGCCTACCCCAATGGGAACTAACGGCGTGAGAATATGTATGTATATGTATGTATGGATATAATGTATTAGTGTTGTAAAACAATTAACAGTACATTTTATGGGTATTAAGTATTGAAACAAAGATAAACCTAAAATTGCAAGTGAATACTAGTGAATGATTTAATTTAGCTATGCAGACAGTGATGCTAGCTGGTAAACACATTTGTTTTAAACTAAGGATGAATTCAAGGTTCTATACTGCGTTAACTTTCTTTCAGGGACATTATATTGCCTTTAACAAATTTAAATCAAATCGCTTATTAACGTTAAGAATATTAAGTTTTTCTAATATAACACCAAAGAAGAAAATGACTCACGAAAAACTAATACCTACATTCACGATATTTTGTCCTTATGAGGGTTGGCAGATACAGCTAAAATATCGCAGTGTAAGAGATTAAAAAAAGAAACACATTTAAAAATTATCACAAGTTCTAAACTCTACTACCACATTTTGAGGATGTAAAGCATGAACAATAAGAATCAGTAACAATTTATCTGATATCACATTTACCAGAGGCTCCTGTACCAAAAATAATATCACTATCACTCCAAAAATTTAAGACTATCATGCAATGAGAAGAGTGAAAAAGGGTAATGTGGTAAATAGGGTACTGAATAGCAGTGCATGGTGCATTTTTTTATTCTTACGCTTATTTATGGCAGCGAATGTTTGGTGTGGCATAAGAAGCTTGAAAGCAGAGTAAAAGCAATAGAGATGAGATCTATCTATCTATAAAAAAGGTTTTTGGCCCAGTAGTGAAACACAAACAGCTCATTATATAATAATAAAAGATTATCTGATGGCGTAACAAATTTTGTGTTTCGTAAAAGGTGCGGTGTGAATAACGATATTCAGACAACGGCAGCAACTAGAGAAGCAGCTAAATTTAATATCCATTAAAAAGGAAACCTATCGTACTGGGAAACTTTTCCATTTATAAGAGTAACCCAGCGAAAAAGAAAGCTTAACAAAATAAATATTTTATAATTTTTGCCTCTCAAATGAGAAGGTGATTTCTATCCCGTTCCCAAAGCCACATTCGAAAGGGAACACGGTTCCTTTTCAAACTGTGAAGGGTTAAGAAAACCTTACCCGTAGATTTTCTGAAGGAGGAAATGACGTTAAATAAATACTCCAATAAAAGGAACCCACAAGGGAAAGCGCTTGGATACAGGTACAGGATGGTTAATTTTAAATATTATGATAAATATGGAGATTTTAGCCAATGTAGATGGTAATGTTAAAACAGGATAAAAAAATGATTTAATAGAGAATTGGCTTAAAATTGCAGATTAACAAAGTGTGTAGAATTAAAGGGCATGTATTAAAACACAGATAATATAGACAAATCTTGTAAGGTTGGCTAGTATCTTAGAAGGTGGAGATAGGTGTCTGCCACCTCAATGGGAACTAATGGCACTGAACAGACTAGTAACAGAGATACTAAGGATGTACATACATACATATACTCTCGCCATTATTTTCCATTGGGATAGGCAGATAACTTCACTTTGAACTATCCTGGCAAACCTCCCTATCTTTATTCACATCCATTAATCTCTTCAAACATGCTCTTTTATTCTCACCTGGGTATATGTATGTAAATAACAGCTAAAGAAATTACAAAAGACATTCAGAAACATAAAACAAGTGTCTAAATGCCACTCTGTGGAACATAATAAAGTCTTACTCAGAAAATAAATAAGAAATCTTTTCTTGAGGAGACCATGTTTTTAGGGTTCCGTAGCCAAATGGCAAAAACGGGACCCTTATAGATTCGTCATGTCTGTCTGTCCGTCCGTCCGTCCGTATGTCACAGCCAGTTTATTCCGAAACTATAAGAACTACATTATTGGAAATTGGTGCGTAGATGTATTCTGTAAACCGCATTAAGATTTCAAAATAAAATCTGAAAAAAAAACCAAAATTTTTAGGGTTCCCCATACATAGAACTGAAACTCAAAATTTTTTTTTCATCAAACCTATTCGTGTGGGGTATCTATCAAAAGGTATTTGAAAATGATGTTGAGGTTTCTTATATCATTTTTTTCAAAACTGAATAGTTTGCGCGAGAGACTTTTTCAAAGTGCTAAAATGTGTGTCCCCCCCCCCGTAACTTCTAAAATATGGGCATGATAATACTGAAAAAAATATATGATGTGTATTACTATACAAACTACTAACGAAAATTGGTTTGAATGAGATCTAGCCAGTAGTTCTATTTTTAAACGTCATAAATCAAATTACTTACCTAATTTGGCTCCCATGATTTTCACACAAACGGGATTTTCTATATATATGATAGTACGGAACCCTTAGTGCGCGATCCGACTCGCACTTGGCCGGTTTTTTTTATATATTATTGAAACGGGAACTGAATTGAAAGTATTGCTTACTTGTAATAAGTCAAGAATAAGCCTTAACAAAATTTTATAGATATGAAAGACAGGAAAAACATGAATGAATTACATGATTATTCGTTCATTCGTCATTTTCCTGTGGGACATGTCATTTTCCTGTATACTGATTTTATAAATTTGCATATAAAAGGCAAATTTTCCATTAAACTTGCGGGTCTCAAACATATTTATATCCGTAAATATATGCTCTATCTAAGCATAGTCATTAATTGTAATAAACTACTATTTTTTTTTTTTTTAAAACTGATCTGATTTTGCCCAGTTATAAAATATTCACCCATACAACGCTACGTCTTGCTGGATTTCAATAACACTCAGTTTATGTTGCCAAATTAACGCCATTTCGGTTCGAACTACGAAGGAATCTCCCGACCGAAGTTCTAATACAATAAACTCCTACATACAATACATACTTTACTAACCTAATCTAATGTATCGTACGTACGTACGTCCATTATGACAACGATAACATCATGCCATGACACACATTTGACACAATGACACTTTTTTTTTTTTTTTGTTTACCGGTGGGGAAATCCTCATGGATCCCCCGTCGCTCGAGAGAGCGACGGGGGTATGTCGGACTTTTACCGACTAAAACCCCACCGGTTCGGTGCTGCTGGCCCTGCGGCCTGTGCGGCGTCACCTTGGTGTTTTTGCCGGGCGGCTGAAGGCCGCCCTGGCGGGGAATAGGAGTGTACCTAAGCTAAGTCGAGTAGGGTGAGTATAAAAATAAAATAGACTCTAGTAGAGTCTGGTGTGACTCTAAAGTTAGTGTAGGGTTCTACGACCTCGCCGGCGGGGTCGGTGTCTGGAGTGATAGAAGTTGTTGGTGTGACCGCGAGCGCCGGTGGCCCCTGAGGCCTCGAGCTCGCGGGTGGTGTCGTCGTCGGGATCCGAGAGCACGCTACGTGGGCGTCGAATCCCGGCGTCCGGGGAAATCGTGTAGTCGAGCGAGGCTCGGAGTAAGGGGTTGGGGTGATCAGGGATCTTATCAAAGTATCTACGTGAGATTTGTTTGAAATGATCCCTGATAGTATTGAGTCCTAAGTCTCTGTGGAGATCATAGTTCCTAACATACCAAGGCGCCCCTACCGCCTTGCGCATGAACCTATTCTGTATCACCTGGAGGCGGTGTATCAAGCCCTCTCTGGCGTGTGCGAACGCAACACTACCGTACGAGAGGACCGAGCGTATACCTGTTTTGTATAGTGTAACTTTGTGACGCAGTGGTAACTTACTGCGAGCACAAAGCATCGGTGATAGCCTGTTCAGGACGAATGAGGCTTTGTTGCGTATGTATTTGATGTGGTGTGACCATGTAAGCCGGGGATCAAAGACAATACCGAGGTATTTGGTCTTTTTCACCCACGGAATAGGTGTACCGAAGAGTTCAACAGGCGGAGGCGGATCGTGTGAGGCGCCTCCCTTCCGAAAGAGCATGGCTGCGCTTTTGGAGGGATTAACCTCGATCCGCCACTTCCTGAACCACTCTCCGAGTTGTGTTACGGCTCGCTGAAGGCGAAGCCGTATGAAGTTGTGGTTGGGGTGACTCGTGTAGAGTAGTGTGTCGTCTGCAAAGAGTGCTAACTCCACAACGGGGTACGCGGGATGTCGTTAGTGTATATATTGAAGAGTGTGGGTGAGAGCGTAGAGCCTTGGGGGACTCCCGCGTGTATGGGGTGGTGTTGAGAGTGGGCGTCCTCCACTCTGAAGCGGAATCGGCGATCCGACAAGTAGTCGCGGACTATGGCCACGAGTTTGTCTGGCATACCGATCTGGTATAGCTTGTATAGCAGACCGTTATGCCAGACTTTGTCAAATACACAATGACACGCAGAATTTTTTGGTTTATATACTCTAATAAAGAAGAAATCATACCGCGATGTAGCAATTACCGACAGTGCCATCTATTGGTAAATATGCAAATCACAGCGCGCTTTTGTATGAGGTTTGCGCTGTTAAAAACTACAAAGTGAAGATGGAGGGAAGTTTTTATTTCCAGCCCCTGAGTGTAGCTTTGTGATTTCTGTGAAAGCGCTCATATGAACGGTTTAGTATTTTCGAATATAAACTAATTTTTAGAATGAGTTGAAGTTGAGTTGAGTAAAACGCAATGAAGTACTATAACAACTACAACTACTGGCGCCATCTAGTATTTAATATGTAAAAGTAGTAGTTATTTGGTTTTGGTCACGGGCGCGATGGCTTATTTCATGTATAATTTCGCTGTTTCTCTACTGATTTCTATGATATTTTTTTTATTGAATAGGTAATAATGTTACCTTTTTTAAATTTGGGATGAGTGAAACGCTTACAAACGTAAGAGTAAACAAATATAATCAGAATACTCCGAACTACTAAGCTATCAGGAGTTACACGTGATATTGTGAGTCAACCATAAAAGATAGGCATATGCTGTTGAACATTTTTTTTTAGAAAATTTTATGAAGATTTTTTCCTCCATACATACATTTTATGTAACTTTAACCATTAAGGCTGCACACGCGACGGAAGTTTAAAAAATGGAGTAACTTGTCCCATTTTTCCAAGATTTCCCAAAATTCCCCTTTCCTACTCTGCTGGAAAGTATACAAAAACCTGTGCAGGAGTATGAAGAATAATTGTAGTAAGTTTCGTCAAAATCCGTCGAGTAGTTTTTGTTTCCATAAGGAACATACAAACCGACAGACAGACAGACAGACAGACAGACAGACAGACAGACAAAAATTTTACTGATTGCATTTTTGGCATCAGTATCGATCCCTAATCATCACCTGATAGTTATTTTGAAAATATATTTCATGTACAGAATTGACCTCTCTACAGATTTATTATAAGTATAGATAGATATAGATTAAATTTGATGGAATAATTTTAATAGTAGCTTAGTGTTGTTTGCGGGCATTCGATTTTGGTTGAACATTTTAGATTATTTATGAGAACTAAATACGTTTTGAAGACACGTACTAACCATATTTGGTAATTTAATTGGTATTTACGGTTATGGTGCCAAAAATGAATAACCAGCCTGCTAAATTATAACTTACTTTGCCATTCTGGCCAGTAACGGTGTAAAAATATGTTACGTTAAAAATCATCATTAATGGGAAATTTATCTCAAAAGTGGCGTTTATAGTTTTAGTAGGTAATATTACATACATACATACATACATATACTTACGGCTATAAATCCCTAAAAGGGGTAGCCGGAGCTGAGAAATAACAAATTCCTCAGCCACTTTTGGAAGTTGAGTGGGGAAAAGATGGTAGTACAAAGGTTGTTGGTGATGGGGCTCCAACCGCATCGCCCAAAAATCCCTTAAAAAGCCCCAAGTCCGTTAGTCGCCTCTTACGTACACCCCCTTTAGGTAATATTATAAAGAGAAATTGGTGCTGACTATACCAACTTTTTAAATATATATTTTTTTGGTAAATGTTCCATATCCATTTAAGAAGCGGCTATTCCTGTAGACTCAACAGACATTAAATTAAAATATATTTTTTTAAGATAATATTTTGTAATGATAATATATATCAACTAAAAAGTTATTAACATTTATTTAAATTGTAAAAACATCAACGGCATCTTGTAAACACAATCGTGTGGTAACCGAAGAATTTCAACTTACGATAACTACATATTTACGTTGTATGTTTACTGTATAACGCGGTAAAAACTTGGTAATGATCGCACACGCAATCGGTATGCGACAACGTTGGTAACACGTACTAATTTGATTGATGCTCACAAAAACACTAATGCCTCTGCCAGTTTATTCAATATTAACGGCGACATGCGATAAAAACACGCTATATACTGGTACCGGCGGCGCGACGTCTTCTCGTTTTGTAGTGATTCAATTATTAACGTACTAGCGACCCGCCCCGGCTTCGCACGGGTGCAATGCAAAATATACCTACTACAGAATGTCCTTTTGGTTAGTGCTGGAGTAAAAAATATTTACTTACTATTCGTTCGACTAAAAACAAAAGATTATCAATAACAAAATATACCTATTCTATTCAGTTCTTCTATGAACTTAACTATAATTTTTAATAATTGAAAATGCTCGCCCTAATACTAAATTGTCTTAACTCTAAATTCAAATCAAAGTCTTAATGGAAGAAATACCAAGAAATATGGTTTTAAGCTAATCCTATCTAACCTAATGTACTTACAATACTACTAATATAATAATAATAAAAATTAAAAGATAATCAACAACAAAAGATACTTATTCTATTCAGTTTAATTAATTCTTGATATTTTCCTCGCTAGAGAGCTCCGATAAACGCGTGCGATCGCTGCAAATCATAAAGTGCTGTAAGGCGAAGCGCGGCCATCGACGCGCTATTTCTAGGCACGCGCCGCCCGGCGCAAACAACTACGACCCTGCATTTTAAATTTGTAATATCTTCGGTAATATTCACTTAAATTAAATGCTGTAAAAAGCATATTGATCTATAATAAATGCACAATTTATTTAAGGTACTTAATTGGATAAGGATTAATGCTGTATTGTTTAAAATCACTTCGTAAATAACCATTTTTTAGTAAAGAATAAAAATGGTTATGCTGGGTTATCCCTAAGAGATAGACATATACCATCGCGGACTTTTATGTTGAACTTTTTAAGGTAAACAATACTGTAGTACATTATTTTGGTCTATCTCGTAGGGTTCAGCCAGCGTTTACAATATAAGCGCAAAAAAACGTGCTTATTTACGACATCACATTAGAAATCTTTAAATTTATCAGTGTTTCTCTACTATATTATGCATTTATTATACATACAAACCTTCCTTAAGAATCACACTATCTATTAAAAAAAACTGCATCAAAATCCGTTGCGTAGTTTTAAAGATCTAAGCATACATACGGACATACAGCGAAAGCGACTTTGTTTTATACTATGTATTGATTAGTAATGATAGCATGCAGTGTAAAAACAGATGCGTCTCGTAAGGTGATTTGCGAGATGTTACCTAATTAATTTTGATGTGTAATGTAATGCTCTTTTTGGGGTTTCTTAGCCAAATGACAAGCAATAAGAAACCCCGTAAGGAATTTTTAAGTTTTTTTAAGTCTATCTTAACTTACATACATACATACATATATTCACGGCTATAAATCCCAGGAAGGGGTAGCCAGAGCTAAAGAATTAGAAATTCCTCAGCCACTTTTGGAAATTTGAGTGGGGAAAAGATAGTAAAAATAAAGGTTGTTGGTGATGGGTCTCCAACCGCATCGCTCAAAAATCCCTTAATATAGCCCCACTTATATTACTTTTAACTTAATCAGATTAATGAATACTAAATAATCTACTAAACAAAGAAATCTCAACGGAGGATCCATGCATACATACGCCTCTCCTGCTGGTAACTTTCTATAGTATATGCTTATACTCCTCATATAGGTTTCACCTAGTGATTGAAATATATAATATTTTCAAATACATAATTAATTTCCACATTCAAGGGTTCCAATAATTATAATTTATACTTTGTTAATCCGATAAGTGTATTTTTTTAAAATTAGACTCATATTTGTAAAAAATATTACAAGTTAGACCAAAGTTATGGAATGTTTTCATGATTTTCTTATCCGGCCTGTAAATATGTTTTTTTAATTAATAAGCAGGTGTGAACGACAAATAGATTTTGTTATTAATTCCATCCAATAGACTTATCAACAGTTTTCATTATCTTATACAAAGCTGCAATGAAAATAAGGCACACGTGTTACATTGTGGGTTTATATTGTTTATATCAGTAAAACAATGCCTTTTTTGAATTAATGGTGCGTTCATCTGCCTGTTGATAGCATATCTGGTTTCTTTGTTTGTCAGAACGGGAGCGTGCTAGAAATTGATTATTTGACCTCTTTTTAAGAATAACTTAGCAAATTACTTTTTTAATAGTTGTTTCATTCACATTTTAGAAGTTTTTTTTATATTTACCACCAATTTTGTATATTTTAGCTTGAATCGTGCTGAGGTCGGGGCGAACCGCTATGTAACTGATATTCTTTCACATACTCTGTTATTCTTAAGGCTGATGATAATTTAATGTGCGAAATAAATCCTAATGCCTATTATTATTCTTATTTATTAACTTGATCTCATTGCAATTTAAATCACAAATTGTTGATTTTCCACCTGTTTGTTGAATAGTTAATGTTTAAATTATCTCGTAAATAACCTTCGACTCGTCGCGTCTTTCTAAGCACCTTTTATAGTCATATTGTGCTTGGTATTTATGGCTTTTTTAAATGGATAAAAATAATTATAAATACACAATTTTAATGTAAGTAAATCTTTTTTAAAAAGGCAAGTGTAATCAAACATACATAACCTTCCAGATTTTTTCGAACTATGGAAAAAGAAATATAAGAAAATCAGTGACCCATTTCTTTCTGATAATATCGCATGAGGCGACTATGGGTATTGTACTGAGGCTTGTAAGTGATTTTGTTATTGAGAGTTGGACGTATACAATCTTTCCGCCACTCAACTTCAAGAATGGTTAGTGTATTTTTCTCTGAAGCTCTGGCTACTCCTTTTTAGGATTTATAGTCATAAGCAACATAAACATTGCCACATTTATCTCTTACGAAGAGTGTCTTTTCTTGAACTTAATTTGTTTCAACCACTACGCTTAGTTTATAAAAGCAATCAAAAGTGCTATCGAAAGTGAAAACTTATAAGCGATCTATGCACCATAATTATATATTGCTAAAACTCTTACCTATTCGCGATGAGATATGTCTGTGCATTAAATACAGAGAAATTAATGTTCGCTCAATGTTTAAAGATAGTCGCCATTTAGCGCGAGATATTAAACATCAGTCAGGTGTAAATTTCACAGTTATTGTCAGTTTCACGACTTCAACATTTCTCGTCTGTCTGACTGAGCTTTCTAAGTTTCTACGTAATAGATTTCCTTACCTAGATTGCATGGCCAAATATTTGTTTAAGGCGCAAGTGGTTTTATTTTATATGTTGATTACACCAATACTTACGGCTTTTGACTCCGTAGTCTAACGGTAAAGCACTCGGCTAACAATGGAGGTCTCGGGTTCGATTCCCAGATGTGTAAAATCATATATATAATTTGTAATATTTTCCGAGGGCGTTGATTTTGCGGAAAAATATCATGATTTTATGCTTCAAAGGGCACAACAATCCATCTATCACGATAGTAGTCATCTCTAGGCCAGTGGAGTTGAGTAGAACCAAACAACTATCCGAATTGAATCACCTGATTATCCGAAAATTAAGATGATTCCGTGCTTCGTAGGGCACGTTAAGCCGTCGGTCCCGGCTACTATTACGGTAGTAGTCGTTTATCTGCCAACTCGCGATTGTCACGCGTGGTGGACTAAGGCCAAATCACCCTATATAGGGTAGGCTCGAGCCTCTTGGTGGGGACATATATGGGCTGCGACGAAACAACTATGAGCCCCTCGGTTGGGACATATATGGGATACGATGATATTCACGGCTTTAAATTCCGAAAAGAGGCAGCCAGAACTTTAGAATTGGAAATTTAGAAAATTGAGTGGGAAAAAGGATTGAAAATAAAATGTTTGGTGAGTCTCCAGCCTCGTCGCCCAATAATCCACGTAAAAGCCCCAAACCCTAAGTCGCCTTCTAGGACACCCGCAGGAAGAAATGCTGTTGTCAGAATCTAAACCAATACTTTACGGCAATTTTTTTTTATAAAACCTGGTTAACACTCATCATTTATTATTGGAATTAAGTAATCAAACTTCATACAAAATGTCTTCTAAGTGAGACGTTAAATTGAACTTAGCTTGGATTATACAGACCTGATTTAAAGGGGTTGCTATAAAGATATTTATAATTAGAGTAATAAACATAAATGATCAGATCCTCGTAAATAAAGCGGGTTAAAGGTATTTTCAAACACAAACGTACTACGGACAAACTGCAACAAAGGTTTGATACGCCAAAAGAAATATAGATAGATCGTGACATGATCAAACTTTATTAAGAACTGAACGGCTACCCGTAACTGTAATATTTCTATGATTTATAAAAAATGCATTTCACTACAAACACACAATGAGTCTCACTTACAAATTTTCTTATTGCGTGTACTGTAAAGGGTGGTGATCTAACCCTGATAATATAAATGATCCATTTCTATATTCTTTGCATTGAAACACTTTGTGATTGTTCTAAATACAATACAATAGGACATTAAAACTAAACACATAAACAATAAGGTTAACCTACCGAGACTATACCCAAAGTAAAATGTAAAATAACAAGCACGAATTTCCGTTTAAAACATTCTCTAAAACAGAAGTTACCAAACGCAACCGTACTAATATTATTGACCAATAAAGTGCATGTAACTCGACAATAAATCTAGCACTAACTAGCCATCTGATCTATTACGCGTCTATCAGCTTTTCCCTATCAAGGAAATCCGCTGATAAAATGCAGTCCCAATACATATTGAATGCGCAATGACCATGTTTGTCAAACAAGCGAATGTAGTAGCTGCCTTGACAGGTGCTATTTGGTTTACACGAATTTGTCTTGTTTGCCAATTATAGTCTGTGCTTGTTATTTTAATGAAGTGCTGCAGTAGTCGTTGGAGGAAGAGTTGCGAACAAAGTTTGGAACATTTTAGTTTAAGATTTAATTATTTTAGTGGTTGCGCAAGTTTTCACATATGTCCTATTTCCGAAATCCATTTTATAACATGAAGTTCATTCATCATGGTTCTTTTTTGGTTTAGCTATTAGTTTTAGCTAACGATCGAAACCCTTAACTCTGGTCTTCTCATACAACTGGTTTATTCTAATTGTATTCTTTTATAAATCATTTTTTATTCGCATATAGATTGTAAAAATAATGGTATCCGTGCCGAGCAAATAGGAACGGAACGTGGAATTTTCAATAAAAGACAAAAATATTAATTTAACCATGTTATCTTCTTTATTTTTCAGGAAGAACTGGACTTGACAGCAGTGAACAAAGCGGCCATGATGGAATTACCAGCCGCAAAGAAATGGCAGATATATTGCAGCAGACGACCTCCGCCAGGACAGCCTTTGCCACTAGCCACAGCGCCGGAAGTTGAAGACTATATCAAAGCACTCAACGAAATCGCTGATGTAAGTAACCTATCTATTTCACATGTTAGTTTTAGTTTAGGACATTTGCGTCTACCCTATTCATTATTTTTATTGTTTTGAATATTAACGAATGAAAGTACAGAGTTTTGAGAAAGAAGTTCAATTCTGGGCTTTACTGGTCTTATCTTATGTATTCTGTATAGTTCAATAATCAATGTTGTTAAAGCTTTGGGAAGATATTGCGCCGAAATTTATTTATGTATGATGTATTCGTATATATTGGATTTAAACAGGCACTATAAAGTGGGCGTGTCCACTTAATATAATGATGGAGTTTTATGACACCAAGAAAACCATCAAATGTCTCGAAATCAAAAGACCAAATACTTCAGCTACCTTTTTGGATCATAATAAACATAAATCCCACAATCATAAACCCTAAAATCTATATATAAAAAGAAAAAAAAATCAATACTTTACACAAATCTCATAACATAAACGTTATCTCTTTCAGGCGTTCGCAAACACAAACAGCACGACCCCCTCAGAAGCGTGTACTCTAGTTGACGGCCTCAAAACAGCTCTAAGAACCAGAGCCCATAGCTTCGTACTTCGTTTCACCAAACTTGGAGGTTTGGGAGCTCTATTGGATGCGTTGCAGAGAGCACCTCGAGATGATGCTATCACTAGACATAATCTTATTGCAGCTATTAAGGCTTTGATGAATAATTCGGTGAGCTTTGCCTTTTATCTAGATGATATCGTGTGTGTAGAGGGGAAATATCCCATAGTTTTGTACTTCGCTTCACCAATCGCTCGGAATTTTGGAAGCTTTATTAGATGCCTTGCAGAGAGCTATAACTATACATAATCTTATCTTATTGCAGCTATTAGGGCTTTGATGAATAATTCGGTTAGTTTGGATTTTTTTTATTTAATTATTTTTGAGTAATTTATATTTATATCTAAATTATGATTTAAAGAACACATAATTGTAAAGAATAGTCCTAATGTAAGCAAAAGGAGTTAGAACTGGGATTATTGACCTTCACTTCCATATCAATATTAAACAGATTACAGTATTTTCCTGGTAAATAATAAACAAGTAGTTCAACCTTAACAACAAAACAACCGATATTCCTTATTAGGTTAGTATCTAGACCGTTAAAATTTGATTATGGATATTTTCAATAAAATATTTGTCCACATATTGACGACGGTCGTGGCCTAGTTCGAAGATGACTAGTTCCTCGGCCCGAAAATTGCGGGTTCAAATTATATGATGAATATGATGGGTGTTTCTTAGTCTAAGATTATATTTTATATTAATTACTACTGGCTTTTGTACCTTTCTAGAGGCTAACTTGATATGTGTAATAAGTCCGTATATATTTATTTATGTTATTATTTAACCCTTTTTTTCCACATTCCAGACGGGACGAGCTCACGTGTTGGCCCACCCAACCAGCATAGATCTCATTGCTCAGTCCCTCGATACAGAAAATGTGAAAACCAAAGTTGCAGCACTTGAAATACTTGGTGCCGTCTGTTTGGTGCCTGGTGGTCATAAGAAGGTAAGAGTTTGGTTGGCTTTATAGTTACTGTTACTATATTTGCTATAGTTACGAATGGTTTTAAGGTAAAAAAAGCAAAATATATGATTTGACAAAACAAACGTAACAAAAAGATACTCCAGAAGATGTTCTAGAAGAAGATTGAGGAGATGAACTATTAATAATTCTAGAATTAATATGATGGCATATAACATTTTTCTGTCAACGCATAATCTCGTTGTTTCCTTTTCTGGACCATAATACTGATGTAAAAAATCAGGGTCATTAATACTTTTTTGCATACAGGTGGCTTATTAAGATAGGTCAGTATGAGAATGCCGGAATAAAAACTTAAAAGTATGAAAGTGCTTTTTTTCTTTTTACTAAAACTGATGGCGTGGTTCCTTAGAGCAAATTATGGATATAGACTTCCTCTAAAGACCTATTTGAATGGTCATACTTGTATAGCAAACCAAATCGAAAAATCCGAAAATTTACCAAATATTTTATAAAGATCTCATCAATACTATTAAAATTCCAGGTATTAGAGGCAATGATACACTACCAAAAGTACGCCTCCGAACGGGCCCGTTTTCAAGGCATAGTAAACGAGTTGGATCGTTCTACGGGGGCTTATAGAGATGACCTCGGGCTTAAAACGGCTATAATGTCCTTCGTCAATGCAGTCCTTAATTATGGGCCTGGGGAAGAGAGTTTGGAGTTTAGACTGCATTTGAGATATGAGCTGCTTATGTTGGGAATTCAACCTGGTAAGTAAATTTCACTTCATTTTAAATAGGTAAACGGAAAACGGTTGGATAAAGTTAGACAACGTCAACCATTTTCCTTATCTTAGTTTAAATATCTGTAAGCTAGAGTTTCCAAATAGTTCAAATATTTTCAAAGTTTTGACGCGGAAAATGATTTAATAAAGTACCGAGAGGAGCGGTTACAGATCGCGTCCATTTAAAATTGAAGGGTGGCACAAGTATGATCCAGTAAGATATGATATAATATTTGGAAAATTGATGTTTTATACTAAGGTGACAAAGGTATGCAGTTCATTTGGACATGGAATTTTTCATTGTAATCATATCACTAACCAATTTGAAAATCTCTTAATTCTAGTAATAGAAAAGCTGCGCAAATACGAAAACGAGACTCTCGACAGACACATAGACTTCTTCGAAATGGTCCGCAACGAAGACGAAAAGGAGCTAGCGAGGAGATTCGACAAACAACACGTCGATACTAAGAGTGCTACGGCGATGTTTGAATTGTTGAGAAGAAAACTGAGTCATACGGCTGGATATCCGCATTTGCTGTCTCTACTTGAACATCTTTTGCTACTGCCTTGTGAGTCTTTTTATTATTAATTATGATATACTAATTAAAATGACTGTTGCGGTCAAAAATGAAATATTTACTGTTCTAAAAGCTTCTCTTTTGGACCACCTTACGACTTAGTCAATAACTCAGCTATTATAATTATGATACTATTCCGTGATCCGCATTTGCTGTCCCTGCTTGAACATCTTTTGTTGCTGCTTTGTAAGTATTTTATGATTTGATAGTATAAAAACTTCTTAGATGTGGTCATTTTTATTTTGCTAAATACTTTTCTAAAAGCATATCTTCCAGACAACCTTAGTCATATTTAAGATTTTTGTTGGCTGAGTATAGTTTGAATCTTGAACGGTATTTGTAGCTCATCTGAATGCTAAAATATTTAAGGTTTAGTAGCATGTCACGCTTAAAATACGCGCTATGTAAAAGGACTGGTAATCCATGCCGATGTAACTCAAAAGAGATGAACGCACGTTTAGGGATTCGGTACCTGTAAATGCAAACTAGTTATACAAATGTAAATGATATGGCCTAACGACTCTGTCAATAGTTCAGCTACTTTAAATATGATACCATTGTACCACTGACAAAATAATTTGAATGGTCGACAAACAACATTCATTCAACAATACAGTCAAGGTTTGAATCTTGAGTCAAATTTTTTTTTCTTCCAGTGGAGTACCACCCAGCGACTCAACACTGGTTACTACTGGATCGCGTCGTCCAACAAATAGTGCTGCAACAGAGTTCCGGTCGCAGCGACTCGCGACAAGACAATGCGACAGACTGCGACACTGCGCTTGTTAGTCGGGAGGGAAAGGTTAGTTTATTCGGTCATAATTCAAGAATAAACTAGCGTGTATAGAAATATAGATGAGAAAGAGGTTTGCCAAGATCGTACAATCTCGCGATTGATAGTGTCTGCCTACCCCAATGGGAAATAATAATGGCATGAGTAAATGTAATTCAACTAGTTTTAACAGCGTGAATGAGAAAAATAGTGCTGCAGCAGAATTCCGATCGCAGCGACTCGCGACAAGTCAATGCGACAGAGCGCGAGATGGGAAGATTTGTAGATTAATTGAGCCAGTTTTAAGCATCCAGTTTATTGAAGGTTACACGAGTAAAGAATTTAACATGTTGTGAAGCTGTCATTTAATAAGTTGTCAACTAGAACTTATTCAAACACAGTACAATTTTCGTTAAAAAGCCTTATTTGCATGTATTTAATTATTTGACATAACGTAAATTTTAATGGAATTTTCAATAATATTCGGTACTTCGTGCCAGATTTAATTATTTTATTGTTAAAGAGCACAAGACATGGTATTTATTATGAAAATACGAATACCATTTTATGTTGAATTTGCAGGTATATGATCCAGACGTAGCACCACTGGAGATAAATGTGGCAGAAATAGTCCATCTTCTTGCCAAAGAAGAGGAACTTGTCGCTGCCAGGACGAAGGCGGAAAACTTAGAGAAAGAAAACGTTGATCTCGCTACGGAACTAGCAAAGAAGGTAATTGTAGAGTTTTTTTTAGTATAAGTTCTTAATAGTTAAACTATAATCAGCATATAATAATAGGCTATTTGACTGTAATAAAAATATGCATTTCTTTTATTTCATTAGTCTTAATATTTCTTTTTTGGAGCAATATGTATTAATGCGAGATAAAAATATTGCATTATTTCACTGAAATCCGTCTTCTAAAATAAGTATTTTTGATGCAACATGACGTGAATAAAAACAAACGTGATTGGCTATTTCTATAATGACGTAGATTGCACATAAACAGACTGTGTATCGCTTCGCTCATTGGTGTTTAATGCGGAATTGACGTCATTTGTGCTACCGCCGCTATATTACTTAAAGTCGCGTTTTTGCGGTACATTTGAATATTGCATTTTCTTTTTCGATATTTTAATAAAATGAAGACAGAAAAATATTTTTTTAGGGATCCTTATAAACAAATTAACACCGTAAGATAGTTTTCAAAACTTAGTCAAATAGCCTATTGGCAAAAGAATCAAATTAATACCAAAGATTCATTTATCAATTTGCGTCTTAGCTCACGTCAAAAAGTGTCAGAATACGATATATTAAATTCGAAAGATTGCGTAACCTTGCGATTTCTCAATACGTCTAGCATCATTGACTTTTTCTGGCTTGGGCGACTGTATAGATCTTTTAACAGACACAAATAGCCATTAAGAATAAAAAAAAGGTCTTGCTGAGCTCTCATTTGAAGCGTAATCATCCTCATATGATCAACAGGAGTCACAGCTAGACGTGCAATGCCGCGAGCGCGAGGAAGTGGAAAGCAGCATGCGCCGCGTCACCGAGCGGCTGGAGCGGGAGACCAGCGCGCACATGGACTGCGTGGAGCGCGCGCGGCAGCTGCAGTACCGCGCCGCGCAGCTCGAACAACAGGTACATTACTAATAAATAAAGAATAAATAAAGGAAAGAAAAATTTAGACACAGGCGGGAAACGAAACCCGCGACCTCGGGTATAAGGTATTCATGAAACAAAAACATTCATATTAACAGGTAATTAATTGGAACGAAGCTCCATTTACCCCCGACTTTTGTAATAGGCTTGTCACAGAACTCCTCCTAAACGGTTGATCCGATCACAGCCAAATTTTGTACGATGGCTCAAGATATCACGGACAAGGTTTTAACGAAGAGAAAATTTAGATAGATTTGATTAAAATCACCCATTGAGGAATAATCACCCTTGAAAGTTTCCCATGTTAGTCTATGGGAAACGAGTGTAAACACAACTCGCACACGCTTAAAGAATTTTTCATACTTCCAATGAAGTAAAGCTGCGCTCAATTTTTTTTCACATCACCTTTTTTATCGCTATGTTTTGATTGATTTTTTGTAGACTTTGATTTTGTGCGGCTTCGCTCCAAATTTTGGCATGCGAAGCATTCATGCCCACCTAGTTGATGATTGCCATAGGCTACTTGCCACAGAATTAGCCAAAGGATGCAATACTGCCATTGATTTCGTTGTCAAGGTGGCACTGCGTGCTCCCCAGATACTTAAACTGAATTATTTTGTTGCATTTGCGTTTGTTATAATTTATTGTTTTATTTTTTTCTTGTAACAAGTATGTTGTTCAGGTTAAGCGCTTGACGAACACAGGCTGCATAAGAATATCAGCGTTGTGGCAGCGGCCTGACAAGCCCTGTCATAACATTCAGCTGAAGTGTACGCCAATTCGTTTCCACTTATTGTTATCAGCTATAAGATCTGATTGTTTTGTTTTATTTTCATACGTGATTTGTGGTAACGAATAAATGTTTTTCATTCGTTCATTCATTCATAAACGGGTCCTCCTTCTTAAAAAGCTCCACTGAGCTTGATATCGAATAGAGCATCCTTCAACGTGCTATACCCTATTTCCTAGTTCTTTTGCACACAGATTTTAAGGCCAAAAGTGCGACACGACTCATTAAGACTCGGCACGAGACGTTGTGGTCCTTCTGGATAATTGGCCACGAATAATCAACATATTTTATCTCCGTAATAATAGCATGACAGGCGGTCATTGCTTTTCTAGAAAAATATACTATCGACCTAACCTAAACTATACGTCTAATCTAATCAATATTTTTTTTTCAGTTGAATCAAGAGCGTGTTGAGCGATCACGCTATCAGAAACTAGTCAGCGAAGGAAGCATACCTGATGACGCGAAGGTAAATATTGTGATTGGTAATAGTGAAGTGAAACTATAATATTTATTATTGTATTACATTACATTCTATATTGTAATTGCTAAATAGTAAAGTATAACCCCTTTCACATAAACATTTATTCCCAACGTTTTATTCATAACAGTTAGCATTGAGCAAACTGATCCAACAATTCTACTCAAAAAGATTCACAACTAAAACTAATTATTTCCAACAGGTCAGCAACCTCAAGAGTGTGATAGAGACATCCCCACCTCCCCCACCTTCCTTACCTCCCCCGCCCCCACTCCTCCCCCCACCCCCGGCTCCAGGTCCACCTCTACCTCCCCTCGCCCCACCTCCACCAAAACCCAAGAAGAATGTGCCAACTCCCGGAAATCCGCTGAAAAGTTTCAACTGGGCGAAATTACCCGACGCAAAGTTGCATGGGACAATATGGCAAGAGCTCGATGATACGAAACTATATAATACGATCGATTTGAACACGATTGACAGGATGTTCTGTGCTTACCAGAAGAATGGAGTTCAGGTTAGTCTGGTTTTAAAGTTCGTATACTCAAGTATAAATCATACTCAAATCTTTCCATTCATGGGGTTGGAAGAGATCGCTCTTAGTGATAAGACCGCCAGTTGTACTTTGGCTTTTGTACCGATCTTTTTTTTGTAATTGTTGTTTTTTTTGTAATGTGCAATAAAGAGTTTTATTATTATTATTTATTATTATAGGACTGATAATGAGAATCAACGAAGTGGATGTTAAATATATAATGTTAGATTTATATGAGTCCAATTTTCTTATTTATTATAATATTGTATTTAATTAATTAAGGACAGGCTACAAGTGTACATCACCTATTAATAAAATAAAATAAATAACTTTTTACTAGACAGCCAAACATTCTGTATATATGCATAAGTTTTTCATTGTTTTCAAGTAATCACACTACGATGCTATTTCATCACGATTATTACTACAATTAACATTAAAATAAAATTTCAACAATTATGTAAATATTACTCGCCATTTAACCTATAACTAAGATTATAATACTTGTTATTGGCTTAGTTTATAACAGATTTTGTAAACATTTATTGTATAATTTACCTGTAAGTATTCCAAACAAATAAAATAAAAAAATAAAAAATAAATAAGAACTTATATTTCAGAACGAAGGTTCAGTAGAAGATCTCCGACAATTGGGAACTAAGCCAAGAACTAAAATCCTGTCAGTGATCGATGGTCGACGAGCGCAAAATTGCACTATCCTGCTGTCCAAACTGAAAATGTCTGATGAGGAAATTTGCAGGTGAGTTCAAACATACATAATGCTCAAGTTATTGTTTGTTTTTAATTCTGTATTTGCTCATTGCCTACAGTCTATTTAGAAGAATGTATGTGTATTGGAATATTAGGTTATTTTTCGTAGCTGTAATAATTTGATAAGTGTTGATTTTCTGGGTTTGAGCATCAAATTTTAGTTTTTGGTTTCGCAAATTTTGCTTTTATTCAGCATAATTTGTACTTATCTATAAATACTTAACCAAAGCAAAGTTTCGGGGAACTCAAATACGCCAATCGTGATAGAAAAAATAAAACTGAATAACTCAGTTATATTAAAACTAGCTCGGGCAATAGTTTAACAGAACGTGCAAACTCTATGTGGGAGGCCTATATACAGCAGTGGGCATATATTGGCTGATGATTATGATGATGAAGTGCATAAAAACACCAACCCATTTTGTGTGATGTCTAAAATCCAATATTATCCCCTCCAGAGCAATTCTCCGCATGGACTCATCAGAACAGCTGCCAATAGACATGGTGGAACAACTAGTGAAATTCACACCCAGTGCTGAAGAAGCAGCCCTTTTGGAAGAGCATCAAGATGAACTCGAGAATATGGCAAGGGCTGACCGATTCTTGTACGAGATTTCTAAGTAAGTACACTGGAAATATTACTGAAGAGTTGTGTAAGGATTAATAGAAAATTTGCGTTATAGTCATTTGACGTTAAAACGCAGAATAATATCAACAACGCATAAAAGTTTTGAAGCAAATGAAAACAACCTCTGTAGCTCATTCAGAACACCGTCCTTTTGTCATGCAGAAGACGTAAGTTTAAATCTTGAGTCATGTCTTCATCAATGTACCCTTTCTTAGGTCATATAATGTATTATCAATATACATTAAAATGCCACGTCTCACATAGAATCCCCCACTATTAGCAACAAGTGCACGTCAGGACATTATACTACAGTGATGTGTGTTTTCTTAGGTCATATTATGTATCATCAATATACATTTTAATGCCACGTCTCTCACAGGCGACGTCCGTGGCCAAGTGGATAGGTGAATAGCTTCTCGGTATGAAGATTGCGGGTACAAACTCTGCTGAGAGCGGAAAATTTTTGCTTCTAAGTCTGACGTTATTTATGTGTGTATAATATTCTTAACGATATGATACAAGTTTTACTTAGTATGAGGCTAACATGATTTATGTATGATATGTCCGAATATCTACTTATAATTATTATTACACACAGAATCCCTCACTACTCGCAACGGGTCCGCACTTTACTGTTCAAAAAGAAGTTCTCGACGACGTCGTCCGAATGTACGTCTCGAGCGTCCGCCATACTGCGAGCCGCGAGAGAGATGCAGCGATCGAGACGACTTAGAACGTTGCTGGAGATTGTACTGGCGCTTGGGAATTATATGAATAGGTGAGTTTTTTTGATTATATATATTGTTGCTGGTATTTGCTTCAATAAGAATGTGATATTTTCTAGCATTTCCTGATTAATTTACTTGAGGTGTCGTCTTAAATAGAGAACAATAATTTAGTGCTTATCTCTGCTTGCCCGTATAATCATCAATTGCAACGGAGATTCGGATTACAAAATTGTGGTCCATGTTGAAATCAATATTCCATGGTGATTTTTGATTATTCCAGTCATACCTTTGCACTTGATGTCGGATGTGTCGCCTACTTGGGCCTAATAATTATTGTGGAAAACTTTCATGTAGCCTTCGTTGTAAATTTAAAGCGGCATGTGCAACACGAATATGTTTGCAATGAGGTTGAAAAGGTATGAACAAAATTATCGTTGCCAGTTTAAAGAGTTGACCTCCTGTTTTTCGATTCTTACATCTATCTAGAAAAAAATATGTTTTCGAACAAGTTTGAGCTGTAGTAACAACAGATATTTATTTTAATTTATAAAAAGTATACTATCAATTTGCAATTTAATAATGCAATTTCATTTAATAATGCGCTCTGTTAAACTATTTGCAGAGGAGCTCGTGGCAATGCATCTGGTTTCCGCTTGTCGTCTCTTAACAAATTGGCTGACACAAAATCGAGCGTGACCAAGAATACCACCCTGTTGCACTACCTCGTCGAGATGTTGGAAAGCCAGGTTTGTGACACTTTATTTGTTTTTAGCTTATTTAACATAATAGTTCAATGCCTACCTGATTCTTTAATGAATTTATTCTTATAATTTATAAAATTCTCGAGTCACAATGTTTCCGTACTCCTCCGAAACGGCTTTCCGATTTTAACCAAATTTTGCATGCATATTCAGTAGGTCTGAGAATCTATCATACCCCTAAGTGTTCAGGGTTGTCCACCCTTAACATTTTATTTATAAAAACGCTTAAAGTTCGGCATAAGCAAATTTACAGTACGAAGTCTGTCGGGTCAGCTAGTAAATAAATAAAAACTGTACACACAGTTTAAACCTCATTTAGGGTAGGTTTGAGTCCTTGGCGGGGCATATAATGTAATGAAGAAGTTTAATGGTGGGAATTAAACATATACAGTGTTCATTAATTTATAACTTCTATAACTAGAATTATAGGTACAAACCTACAGCTTTCGAAACTTTCGCTCCTCAAATATTTTTAATAGTAAAAGGTCATCTTCGATAATTCTAAAGCATCAAACTACGTATATTTTTGTTTCCATTCCAGTTCAAAGACGTTCTTCTTCTCGAAGAAGATCTCCCTCACGTGCGAGCCGCTGCCAAAATATGCGTAGACCAGTTAGAGAAAGACGTCAGTTTCCTCAGAACGGGTCTAAGAGAAGTGTCCCGGGAACTAGAATACCATGCGAACTTATCTGCGCCCGCCAGCGCACATGATATGTTTGTACCAGTCATGAGGGAATTCCATGCGCATGCTGTGTGCACTTTCACGCAGCTTGAGGATCTTTATCAGGTTTGTTGAAGTTACTATTTGTTAGATGCACACGTCAGTTTCCTCAGAACAGGTTTTAGAGAAGTGTCTCGAGAACTTAAGTATCAGGCGAATTAATCTGCGCCCGCCAGTGCACAAGATATGTTTGTACCAGTTGTGAGGGAATTCCATGCACATGCTTTGTGAAATTTCACGAAGTTTGAGTATCTTTATCAGGTTTGTTGAAGTTACTCTTTGTTAGAGAAAGACGTTAGTTTCCTCAGAACGGGTCCAAGAGAAGTGTCTCGAGAACTTAAGTATCAGGCGAATTTATCTGCGCCCGCCAGTGCACACGATAAGTTTGTAACAGTCATGAAGAAATTCCATGCGCATGCCGTGTGAAGTTTCATGCAGCTTGAGGATCTTGAACCTGATTGTGTACCTTCAGAAATAAATAAAACAATTTTACGTTTAAAACATACAAGTGCTACTAGATACGATTATATAAATATAGAAATTTCAAAACTGTGCTCAGAACAGCTGTCCATTCCACTATGTCACATAATTAATCGGTCATGTGAAGAAGGTCAGTTCCCTATTAAATTAAAGCCAATCTTTAACCCTTTCCTCCCTGACATGCGTTTAAACTATAAATTTAGGGTTTTTTCTATTTAGTTATGTCAAGTAGGGCAAAATAAACACTTAAGATTTTTTTCAGATTTTTATTAGGTATTCTAGTACTTTTTCTTAAACCTAGACTTAAATGTACCGTCAGGTACTTTGTGTACTAATTTATGAACTTTTTATAAAGACGAGCATAAAAATAGATTAAAATATGTTATTAGGACATAATTATTATTTTTGAGATGTTGTAAATATATTTTAGGATATCTTTGATGCAGTTAATTATGGGGTACATTAGGTACTCAAAAATAAATTTTTCTTATCATTTAGACACAGACATTGCAATGAGAACATTTTGAATAAGGCTTTGATTGAACATATTTCATACTGCAAACCTCACATCACCCCCTCGTTTCAGCAAATTTAGGCCAAAGGATACCTCGATTACCTAATCTTACATCTTTTAATGTAGAGTAATTCGACTTGCATCTTTTTGATGGTCCAGGGCTTGCAGTTTCATCAGTACTCTCCCTCTTCTTCTTACCAACATCTTTCAACATCATAAGTCCTTGAGCTACAGATCTTCTGAAGTCTTTTACTGGACCCTTTCAAAAAATAGCCCATACACGACGTAAGAGTTTATATAAGCTATGTCCAAAACCCCCCAAAATAGTCTGTGCCACTACTTGGGCGATTTTCGATCAAACATGTATAGTGCTCTCAATCTATCGGCTACTGATACGTGTTGATACAATGGATGCAAACCTATCTCGGGACATTGTCATGCATAAACTGGATTGTTCAGATCAGCTGCATTTGAAAAATGGTCAGTCCAAGCCGGTCTTGTATTATAACCCGTGTAGAAGATCATACTAATAAATGCAAACAGCTCCTCCTCCTTTTTCAAATTCAAAACCTTATTTTTTTGTGTCGCAAAAAGATTGCTTTGGTAAAGTATAGTCTCCAATATCGGTTCAATGAAAACTAAGAATACGTCCGTAGGAAGTAAAACAATTGGCAAAATGCTCTTCTCCTGCGGATACATTTGCTGAATAATCTGGAAAAGACGTAGTAGCGTCTCGTTTTTTCCGTTTACGGTTAGGCCCTCCTATTTACTTTGCCTCAGTTGAAGCACCGCTGCTAGGTGCGTCAGGATAGATACATGTCGAAGTAATTGGTGCGTCTTGTATTTTGAAGGGACACATTTCAAACAAGCACATACTTCATCAGCCAAATCTATTTCCAAAGCTTCATCGAAACTCCTTGAAGGTAATTCTGACGCACCATCGTTGTCTTCATCTGAATCACCCACATCAGACGGTTCATCGCATTCAGGAAGCTCCTCAAGAAGTAACGTCATCAAGAGATCGTGTTTGGAAGATATATTTTCCACGTAACGCCCTAAAACAAAAGAAAATCTTATCTTATAACGCACTAACAGACTACCTTCAAATGTATAAAAAAGAGTTCACGAAGTGGCTAGCGGTACTTTTTAGTACGTTTTGAATAAAGGTCAAAAAATTACTCTAAAATTTAAATATTTTTATTTTTTTTATGTTATTCAAGTTGTTTACTCTTTTATCTATCTAAATATATATGTATCAATCGCTTACCGTATTTTTTTCACTTTTTATTCTTTTCTCAAAAGCACTCGACGAATTCACGAACGAAGTTGGAACGTAAATGAATTTCAAGTCTTCACTGATTGGCTAATTCTGCCCGCAATTCAAATAAAAAGTTTTTATTGGTTATAGTAGGGGTACTAGAAAGGATCAACAGCAAGATCATTGTGCTACAATGTTTCATAGTTTTTGAATAAACCAGTAAACGTGATGGTACAAATTAGTACCGTCAGAAGGGAAAGGGTTAAAAAAGGAAGTAGGTGCAACGTGTCTGATTATCGGCCTATTACGTTAATACCCACACTTTCGAAAGTGTTTGAGAAAGCCATGAATAATCAATTGATTGTTTTCTTACCTCCTACAAAATTTTAAAAGATCAGCAATTCGGCTTTCGAAAGCACAAAGATACTACATTAGCAGCTTTTACATTGATGCATAATGTGATTCAGGCCCTTGATAGAGGCTCTATAGCTATTGTTCTACAACTGGATTTTACCAAGGCCTTCGACCTCGTTTGCCATAAATTTCTTTTTGACATACTTGAGAGCTTAGGTTTTCGTGGTAACTCTCTAAATTGGTTAATCTCCTCAAATATTGGGAACAAATGGTATCATTAGTTCATAAGGGCAAGAGTTACCACTCTTTAATTACAAAACAAAATCCATATGGTGTGCCCCAAGGCAGCATATTGGGACCACTTTTGTTCTTAATTTATATTAAGTATGCCGATGATACCACACTTGTTTTAAACCCAAATGATCCCATCAAACTAGAAAATGAAGCAAACAATAATTTAAGACTTGTAAATAATTCTTTAACTTGCAAAAATTTTAAGCTCAACATGAGTAAAACGATTTACATACAATTCCAAACTCGAAATAAAGATCCAATGCATATCAATATAGAATGTGACAACATTAAAATAAATGAGGTAAATGAAACGGTTTTCCTAGGTTTCACTTTAGATAAATTTTGCAGTTGGAAACCTTACATTGAAAAGTTGTTGGGTAAAAAAGATAGCTTCATATATGTCCTTAAACGTCTAAAGCAAGGAACATCAGAAAAAAGTGCTATCCTTGCATACCATGGCTAAGCATCAAGTATTATCCGGTACGGAATAATACTATGGGAAAATTCAGTAGATGTAAATAGAGTACTAATAGCACAAAAGAAATGCATTTGTTTAAATCTTATGAAATTTTACCCGTACCGTGTTTATACATATTTGAAATGTGCCTGTTTGTAAAAAAAACATCCAGGTTTGTTGCAACACTCAAATGCAGTCGTTACCTGTAGTAAAAGGCACGAAGGTAAATTATACATCCCAAAAAGGCGACTAGATTTTTTTCCAGCAATTACTATTCTATGGCAATCACAATATTTAGTAAGTTACCTGCAAGTTTTAAAGAATTACCAACGAATAAATTTAAATTATCTTTACACAATTCCTTAATTAGTAAAATGTACTACAGTGTCAGTGATTATTTATGTGATAAAATTTGACGCTATTATGTGAATATTGTTGACATAAAATGTATTTATAGGATTGAAAGGTATTGACTGAATTATATTATAAACTTTGACATCGTTAATTAATTAATAAAAATAAATCTATGTTTAATAATTAAAATTTGGCATATAAAATAAAACTAAGACTGTAAATAATAATAATATGGAAACCACCATAGGTGCAATAATAATAATTTTGTTCTTATTTTCAAATTATATTTCTATAGAAAGATAATTTTGATGTAAATATTTGCACGCTAATCTTTTTAGTAGAATAAGCAAGGACACTTTTATAACTGTTGATATCTCTATTTACTCTTATTCTGGCAAATAAATGATTATATTCTATTCTATTCTTTATCAGGTTTGTGGAGTTAAATATGTCGGTTAGTGTTAAGTTACTTATAATGTATTTTGGTTGCATCAATGGTAAATCGACAAAACTGAATTAAGTTTAAAGGACCACTAAAACAGAACTCCCGCCTTTGTAAGAACGTTTCCAATCTGGTTTCACCAGTCTTGCGTGGCCTTTTTAGTCTAGTAATATCATCCACATTCGTTCTATAGCATGTAACAAAAAGAGAGGATAACCAACCAAAAGGATTATTCGATTCTATAAGGTTAGGCGATCATTCAAAACAACTTTTTTGACGAGAGTTCATCTAATTTGTATGATTATTCTTTTGGCTTCTTGAACATCCTTTTGTTTTGCCACTTTACAAATACAATAAGTACATCTACATTTTCTATCGCAGGACATGAAAAGCCGCCTCGAATCCTGCGCAACCCTCTTCGGCGAGGAATCGTCAACACCAGCGCTACTGTTCGGCGCGCTGGACTCGTTCCTGGCGCAGCTGGCGGACGCGCGCCACGACTGTGAGCTGCTGGCGCGACGACGCGACGACGACGAGCGCCGCGCGCGACACGAGCAGGAGGTAACTATTTCAACGGTTGAGAGGCGCCCGGGCGCGTCTGCTTATAATTATGAAATTCTGTCAACGGTTATGAGGCGTCCGGACACCTCTATCGGAGCGCGCCACTTAAAACATTATTTGTGATAGTTATAAAGACTTGTTATGCATGCTGTAATGTAGCCGCCGGGATCAATGAATTATTTTAGCGGAAATGCTATTTAAACTTTTTAACGGTGTTCCTCTGAGGGGTTAATATTATAAATGTGAGAGTTTAGATGTTTGGATTTTTGTGTGTTTGAGGCAAAAAGGCTCCTCAAGTGCATAATGTATATGAATGAAATTTGACAGACTGCTAGATAACGATCCCAGGATACTTTTTATCCCGGAAAAAAATAATCTTATCTGTTTTTTCATTGTTTCCAGCTTAAAAAACGCACATTGGAGCGAAAACAAGCGTCCAGCCTTCTAAGCACAGTCGGTAAATCCCTTGGTATTGGCAAATCCAACGGCAACGATTGCAACGGTCATACAAACGGAGACGCCAAAGACAATTTGTCTAACGGTCAAAAGGGGGAGTTCGATGACCTTATCTCAGCACTAAGAACAGGCGATGTATTTGGCGATGATGTTGCCAAATTTAAAAGATCTAGAAAAGGATCCAAGGCAAGCCATAAAGGAAGAGATTCACCACCGCGAGGAGTTTGTCGAGAGGACTCTAGAGAAAGGCAGAAGAATTGATCCAAACTATTTGTACTACCCTGAGTTCGAAGTACTTATTCAATCGATGCCATACAATTTTGCAGTCCAAGATTGGGATTTACGTTTTAAATGGTAAATTGACGTGCTCAATTTTGTGTTGAATAATGAATTTCAATAATTTCTATACGAAATAATGGAGATGAATCAACGTCGAAAGAACAATGATACAAAAATAATGTTACCATACCATGGTCATAGTTTAAGTAATTAAGCGTGACTTTCGGAAAATAAATTTGATGCTGTAATAAATATTGCTGAAATCGCTTACAATTTAGCGATCAAACTTTACTTATTTAAATAGATTTAATAATCGGTTCTAATTCATTTGCTCAGTAAAAACAAATTTGATAAAATAAAGACTGGTGCTTTTTGCATAACAATTTTGTATTTATCTTTTAGGTGATTGATTAGGAAACGTTTACATTAGAATAATACTGACAAAGGTTTTTATAATACAAAACCTTAATATTGCATTTTCATAGTTTTTGAATGGTAACTGAACTTACCTATTTTCCAAGTATGATTTTTTTATTTACGGAATCCACCAATAGAAATACTACTGTATGTAGCGTATAACGAATAAAAAGGTATTAAACTACCGATTCTAGCTAATAATTCCCAAAATAATAGTATTCGTGTATTTGAGCCGATTGCATCACTATACTTCCAAAGTATAAAACTTTATTTCTACCCTGAATATATGATAAATGACCACTAATGTCTACATTCAAAGTTCCATACGGAATTGACTTATGAGCAACTGTGTTAAATTTTTGGACTAACGTATATTAAAGTTAAGGAATTGATTTTCATTATAGTATGTGTAACTGAAATTATTGTCTGAATGAAATAGGAAGAGATAGTTATAGGTTTTATGTTGTCGTGACTGAGTGTTTAGATGGAATTTTATACATTTTTTTATATTAAAGATCCTGTGTGACTCTTTTAGTTAACAAAATTAAATAATCTGTTTACATGTTACATCTGTTTATTTATAAATCTCAAAGAATAAATAAATGTTTCCAATCAATAAATATTCCAAAGCATGGTTTCCTTTCTTTCCTAAAGATATACTGCTTTGCTAATGTGTAAAAATACTTTGTAGTAAATTTATTTATTTGTAAATTAATTCGAACTCGAAATATTTTTTTAGTCAGTGTATGGGTGTGTAAATATTATTTTAATCCCGCCAAAATTCGTTACCCCCTGAGTGTTTTAAAAGTAATTAATTTATTGACAAAAACATAGTTTTATTGTATTCATGGATGTTTTGAGAGATTGTATAGAATTTATTGTTTTGTTCAGTATTTGCTAAGTCTATATTTATGTATTAACACCTGTAATCCTCAATTAGACTTTAATAAAATACGTACAGATGTAAATTGTTATTTTATTTTTTATATCCTATCATTTTGCCTGCCACTTTGAATATCAACAATTACAACTTACCGTAGGAAACTATGCTTAACCTAGATTTACAACATTTGAATTAAGAAGAATTGACCAGGAACATTGAGGATAATGTTTGAAACACAATTTCTCTTCCCTTGGGCTGACGCCAGGGAAGGGAGGATATCCAAGACAGACCACCCCCAATAGACTCCGCATACAGTATATATTTATATGAATCCGAATGGCTGTGTAGTGTCGGCTTAGAATAGCACTACCCTATTTCTTCCGGTGGGTGTATGTAAGAGACGACTAACGGTATTGGGGCTTTTAAGGGATTTTTGGGCGATGCGGTTGGAGACCCAGCACCAACAACCTTTATCTCATCATCTTTTCCCCACTCAACTTTCCAAAAGTGGCTGAGGAATTTCTAATTGCTCAGATCTGGCTATCCCTTCTAGGGATTTATAGCCGTGAGTATATGTATATGTATGTATGAATCCAAACTCGCCAAGTTTGGAGGAAAGCACGGGTAGCGGGGTACAACGCACAATGACTGTGATTGGCTCCTTCAAGGTCGCTCTATACTTCAACTCTTTTATAGTGATGAGACACATTTGAGACATGATATTAATAAATCAGTTCGTAGGGAAAAAAAATAGATTTCAACATTCGTATTTTTATTGAAAAGAAAGAAAGAAATGGCAATACATATACTATTTTTAATAAAAGAAATAATATCTTCAAATTGAGAGAAAGCTTCTTAAACCACTACTCCAAGAAAAATATAAGAATTTGGACGCCTTTTACGTCATCATAGATGGACAGAATTGAATGCGATGAATTTTATCCTCCTGCTTTTGATGATTGCAATTTGCTTCGTCGGTTTCTTGAATGGCGTATCGAAGACAGTGTATCGCAATATTTTTACCAGAACTCAAATAATCAGGATATACTCGTAAAGTTACGAATAGGTATATGGGGTCCTAAGATAATAAAATATCGTTCATGATGGGGTTTTTTTGCCATAAATAACACAAAAGAAAGGGGTATGTGCTAAGTTAAACTGACACATACTACATAGCTTTGTTTCCTATTACTCGCAGATGATAATAATGTTTGTTGTATAGAAACTATGTTTAGAACTGTGCTGGGAGTGTGTATGTGAGTGAGCTGTCTAGTTCCGGCGTTGAACAGAGTAAATCTATTTCATTCCGCTAGTTTCGTAAGAGGCGACTGAAAGCTTTGGTTCTTTTTAGTAATAGTTTGGCGATCTGGCTAGAAACCAATCACCAACCATACCTTATTTTATTTAAAATCTTTTATCCTGCAATGTATGAATTAAGAAACGTGCTTGCTTGTTGGATATATGTTTATTACTGCTTCAATACTTATGACTAACATACAATATATAATGGCAAGAGGGGGACAAGATGCACTCACACTGCACCACACCTTCCCCCTTTGCAAATAAAAAAATATTTATAAATAACATATTTTTTTTAAAGAAATTATTATCCATTAATCTATTCACTTAAGTACTATAATATCAATTAGAGTGGAATATCAAATAAAATTTAATTTTATATCTTTAAGAACTTGTTTATCTATTTAATAAAACTTAACTACTATACTTAAATAAATCTATTGGTAAAATCCGGGATAAGTCGAACAAATCGTAGGCCAAACGATTTGCTGCGTAATCACACAATCAAGTAAATTTTTAAATACATGCCATAGTACTGTTATCATATAAAGATTTTTTTATACATTTCAACTTTGTAATAGTCATTAACTTTATTATATTTCATTATGTTTTTATAATATTCTCTCTTATATTTTTATCACATATTTAAAATAGCTGTGGACAACCATGCTTCCTTCTCAAGTCATATATTTATTTATTCTTCATCTTTTATCAAGGTACACTAATAACATTATTCGGTCGGCCGCCCTTTTACACATTTATTATTCATTTATTTAACTTTATCTCAAGGTACAAATATTTTTTTATTACATTACATGCGCATTTATTTATATACTTATAAACAGTCTCTCTCTTTTAACACTCTTTTGGTGTCCAATTTTCTTCACGAAGGGTATTCAACCACGTTATGATCAGATAAAATGGATTCAGAGATCTGCTTTGTACCTTGGTGTACCTTGTATGACATTATTTACTGCATTCCTTCCAAAAACCTTCCAATTTTCTTACATTCCATATTTAGTTATCAATTGGTAAATAATCGAAATAACATTTGAGTGATCAATTCAAATGAACATCAGAAACTTAGCAATTGAAACTATCATTCTCCAAACTACATTTCATAAACTTTCAAATTCATCGTACTAACTTTGGCTACATTCCATTACCTTTTTTAATCATAACAATCACATCATATTACCCTCTCAATCATACCACACACAGCGATGACTTCATAGAATTCTTCACGCCATATATGTATGCAACGCTACCTCTTCCATCGCCGTACCAACACATACGCAAATATAAGCCTAGCAACAGCACCTCCTTTTACCTAAATTCTTAATTGCATCCTTTAATAAACCTCGCATTCATGTTTTTCAATAACATCAATTCATTTGACTCTACTAACAGATTTCTTTTCATTTCCACCATTCTCGTTTACTATTTTCTTTTACAATATATATTCACTTCTTTTCTTTGACAGTATCAACATTATTTCGAAAAAATAAATATTTTACTATAAATACTACATAGCTCAGACAGGCTAACAACATATTCAATGCAAACATAATTAACACTAACACATTTTTTATAACTACGTTATTTACGTTTTGCATATCACTTTTATCTCATTTATCCTACCAACGTTAATTTAAATTGATTCTTAAGTGCATAAAGTATAGTGATAATATAAAAATATATTGTTATATTAAAAATAATTATTTTACAGTTTTTATTTATTAAATATTTTAATTGAATTAACAAAATTGACCTAAATAATGAAATTACTTCTACTTCTACTTTTATTTTAATTATTAGGAATGATATACTAGTTTAAAAATAAACTACCGATAAAACTAAACCTTAATGCGATTTCACTTTTTTTCACACACGGGCTCCATTAATAGTCTTATAATTCAGCCATTTCAAGATTTTCTTGCCAACGAAAGACATCCATGTGAGGGTCACTTCATCTGAGGTAAGTCGGCAGCAGTCCATGCTGGTATGTTCGGGATATTTTTTGGGATTATCCTTTTCATTATACTCGTAATAATGTTTAGTTTGGAAAAAACTTTTCTTCAGTTAGAGTCTCTTCACCTAAAACGGATATTGGTTGGTGTGGTATCATATTATAACTGCGGGACCACGTCACTATTTGTCGAAATGTTTTAATTAGCACTTATAGTATTTTCGTTACACTTGTTATTTTCAGAGTTATTATACTTCACTTCAACACTTAATAATAAAAAAATTGTCTGTACTCGTGCGCAGCGCAGCCATGTGGCCGCACTGGCAGGGTCGCCATGCAATGTATGAAATAAGACACGTGATAACTGGTTGAATGTACGTTTATTACTCCTCCATACTTAATGTTAACTTAACTGGCAGGGTCGCCATGCAATGTATGAATTAAGAAACGTGCTTGCTTGTTGGATATATGTTTATTACTGCTTCAATACTTATGACTAACATACAATATATAATGGCAAGAGGGGGACAAGATGCACTCACACTGCACCAAAATCCGCTCAAATTGCAATTTCTAATTCTAACGCTCAGGCTATCCCTTTTTGATATATAAGCGATGAGCATCGGGATATTTAGGATTAATATAGCCGTGACGAAAAGTATGTCTATTAATGTTTAAAGCTACGCTAGTCACACTGTTTGCAGAGTAGATGATCAATTTTATACACATTCTTGTGAATGGCTACTATATTAAAGAAGGATTTTATGAAAAATTACTCCAATAAGCTCCTTGTGGCAAGTGGATTATTTCTGGAATGAGCCGAGGTTTGGGAAGCAGCTTTGTTTGTATCGAGTATACTTGAGCAGGCGAACCCATCTCGAATCTGAATTTTCAATATGTAAAGCCATTAAGACGTTAATTTAGCCAAGAGTTTAATTATATACTTAAAAGTATGGATATTGACCTACATGAATAACATTTTAATGTAAGAAAAATACACAGGAATGTTTTCTTGTGCAAGTACGCTTGTCATTTGACAATAGCTATTCAAGATCCACGATGTAATTCCTTGTTGTTACACCTTTAACGGTTTATTTTATAATCCTCTCTCTTTTAACTATTTATAATTAGGGTTGATATACCTACTACCTTACGTACTTATCTATACTCCCGGCTATTAATTCCAAATAGTTTTATTCAGAGTTTCAGAATTAGTAACCTTTAAACCACTTCCAGAAGGATAGTCGATAAATTCTCTCTTACTTCTTGTGAAACTTTCTGAAGTATGTCAATATTGATTAATTACATGCATTAAGGCTTGCATTTACAAGCACCCTTGCGAGCTTAGGCGTTGGGTATTCGAGATGCCTACGTGCTTAAAATACTTTAACACGATATTAATTTATCAGTTCAGGAAATACGTTTCTTAAAACAGGGTCAGCTCTATTTACTGGAGGGAAGTCGAAACCAAATTCAATGAGAAATATTCTTTTTCACAGTGAGTTTTTTATTTTATGACAAGAAATGTGGAAACTAAGTAGTAGATCTTAGACTATTTTCTTTTCCAGAAACCGTAAAGAGGGTGGGTGCATGTTAACCTGCTATAAGCCGCTTAGTCATCAATATATATTTTTTAATACATATCATACAGGAAAAAAATCACTGTAGAACTTTTCTTTTGTGGCATGCAAAAATAAAGATATTTTTTCCGTTTTCTGTTTTGTAGCCCGTTTGTTTTATTGAGTCTTGAGATCTAAAACACAACGACCAAGTAAATATTAATATATCTGCCCTTACGGGGCAATTTAAGTCTTTCTTAATTTACGGAATTATGTTTGTAAAAAAAAGTATTTGAAAAGTGAAATATGACGACAAAGTATTTCCATAGAGTCTGTAGCCCAACTGGACAATAAAAGAAAATCATAGTTCAAGCGCCCTGCATTTGTATAAAGTATAAACATTTCAACATTATGAAGGTCTTTAAAGCTCCAGAGAAAACTTTATAATAATAATTATATACAGGTATATTCAATAAAAAATATGAAAGCAGAGCTAAATATATCCAGGATCTATAATAAATTACCAGACTATATAAAAAAGGAAGAAATATATAATAGATTTTTAATTTTATTTTAAAAACTTTCTTCTTATATAATAGAAAGAAGAGATCTTAGAAGAATATCTTAGTTAAGGTTGAGCAATATTAGTACCAAATTTCTAAGTCATTACATAAACATAACATAAACGTTCACGCCGAATATCCCCGAAGGGGTTGGCAGAGGTACTAATACTTCTGAACATCACGTGACTTTGTCACCTGGTGTTCAGAGTACCCACGTTTTGCATGGACAGTGAACTCACGTGATAGGGGGCAGGTCTATCGCCGTTTTGTACGAATACACTGTCACATGACTAAGTACAACTCAGCCATGTGGGTTTCCTCACGATGTTTTCCCTCACCGTTAACAACCATGATAAATTAACCACACATATGTCTTTAGAAAAGACAAATTGGTGTAGGCCCGACCCAGGATTTGAACACTAGTCGTTTGCACGATAACCGAGTGTTCTACCCACTGGGCTATCACGGTTCGTTATCATCGGTTCTAAGTCATTCTTTATAGTTATCTAGTTCTGTAATAATACAATATCAATATTTAATTTGTTTGTTTTTTCCACTTATTGGTAAAGCTTAATGTAATGATAGACTACTATAGATTAAACCTAATTTAATAATAATGTTAACTAAAATAATAATACTTTGACCTAAAATAATATTAATTTTATTGTTGTGTTGTTTAAATTTGATATACATATTTATAGTGTTTTTAATTGAAGAAATTTTAATTTTGTGCCATGTAATGTTTACTACCTTAATTTTTAGTTTTAGTATCTACAGCCCTTTTGTGAAATTGCATGTGCCCAACAGGATCCATATTTATTACTGTACCTTGATTACACCAACTATTTTTACACTTATGGTATGCAATAAAAGTTTGAGTTTGAGTTTGAGAATTATGCTCTACGGTACTAAAACATGGAGCTGATTGGAAGATGTTAACATAAAAGCTTTAAAGTATTATAATGTGTATTTTCATATTTTTTAAAAATAAAATACTCCCGATTTATTTAATGCTTGTAGTCACTGATCATCGGTGGGCAATAACTGAAAATCGGTGTTGCTAGTCTTACAGCTCACAACGTTATGTTTTTATTTATATTTTATTAACTTTTAATTCTCCTTAAGGTGCATCACAGAGAAATTTTTGGCAAAAAACCAAAAAGTGTATTACACCTTCATTGATTTGGAGAAGGCGTATGAAGGTAGCAAGAAAGTATTTGTGGAAGGTGTTGTCTAAGTTCGGTTTGGGGAGCCAACTTATACGTGCATTGGAGTCACTCTATGAGGATTCCAATGCATGTGTGAGAGTAAACGGAGAAGACACTGACTGGTTTGAGATCTCTAGGGGTGTCGACAGGGTTGTGTGGCTTCTCCGTGGCTCTTCAATTTGTTCATGGACGACTGTTTGAAAGAACTGCGCGAAAGTGATTATGGACTGAAAATGAGAGGGTTCATCATTAAATGCCTCTTATACGCTGACGATCAAGTGTTACTTGCATCAACGGTAAATGAGTTGCAGGAGATGGTAAACATTGCGTGTAAGTCTTTCGAAAGAAAGGGAATGAGAGTGAATGTGGACAAAACCAAAACAATGGTTTTTGAAAGAGAGGAAAGTATGACAGAATGTGACATTGTTATAAATGGTAAGAAAGTGGAACAAGTGAAAGAATTTGTATATTTGGGGAGTTTGTTTACTAGGGATGGAAAATGTGAGGAAGATATTGAAAGGAGAGTTAAAAAGGGAAACGCGGTGAATGGAGCCATGAACAGTCTGATGTTGAGCCAGTCGTTGTCAGAAAAGGCTCGAATGGCTGTGCATAATGCTGTTCTGGTTCCCACGCTGATGTATGGTAGTCAATGTTGGGCATGGCAGAAGAAGCATGAAAGTAGAGTTAATGCAGTGGAAATGAGATCCCTCAGAAGTATATGTAATGTAAGGCTGTGTGATAGAGTGAGAAATACTGTGATCCGTGAACGAGTAGGTTTGAAAGATGACGTAGTATGCAAGATAGAAAAAGGAATGTTGAGGTGGTTTGGGCACATAGAGAGGATGGATGAAAATAAAGTAGCGAAAGAGATATATAGAGCCAATGTAGATGGGAATGTTAGTAGAGGACGGCCTCGTAAAATGTTTCTGGACCAGATAGAAAACGTTCTTATAAAGGCGGGGGTCCGAAGTGAGAAGAATAAAAGAGCATGTATGAGAAGGATAATGAATGTAAGGGAAGCAAGAGAGGTTTGTCAAGATCGTACTAAGTGGCGATCGATAGTCTCTGCCTACCCCAATGGGAATAATGGGCGTGAGTATAAGTAAGTAAGTAACTTTTAATTATTATAATTATTTGTTTAAAGTACTATTGGAGCGAAGCTCCATTAACCTCCGACTTTTGATCACCCTTTAAAGTTTCTCCTGTAAGTCTATGGGCAACAATTGTAAAATAATCTGCTATCACTTTAATTTTGTTCAGTTTCGCTCCGAATTTCGGCATGCGAAGCTTTATCGCCCACCTAGTTTTTGAGCTCGATGAAATAGTGAAAAAACTGTTTCTTACTTCTTTCTTTGTTTCTCATTTCATAGGAGGGAAAAGATTTAATTAACTTAAAGAAAATTGCCAAGAGAAGTGATATGTTTAGCCGCTGTTGTTTTATTAAATTAAGATTTTCTGCGAAAGCTTTTTAGAATAATACCAAACATTACCGATGAACTTTGACTAACCAACAAAAAAGGAGAAAATTTAAATAATTTAAGGAAAATATTGCGACACTAGAACACAAACACTATCACTGCATAGCACGCGATATGGGTCGTGATCTAAAAATTAAAAGGTGCTAACTGGTAAAATAGCTTATTTCATTCTTTATAAAAGCTATTAAAAGAGCTTCCGTGTCGCCATATTAAAGTAAAGTAAAATTAAATTTTGTCAAAAATATTAAAATAAATTGTTTTTGTACTGCTCCAATTGTAAAATAATTTTGTTACAAATAATATATCGTGTAGTAGTTATAAATTTATTTACATTAAATATAAAATGAGAAACAGGCAACCCGTCGTGTTGAGAAACAGGAAAATATGAAATAATGCCTCGCGGCTTGTTTATAGACGACACATTTCCATTTGTTGAAACCACATAGGTTATCATATAATTCGGTACGCAAAGTTTTACTAAAGTGATGATGATTACAAAACCATTTCGAGATATTATGGTTATAAACAATATTTTCTTGAAATTATATCAATTGAAGCTAAGATGACTGTTATTTTATCAAAAAACTGTAACAGTGTTTGACCTTCAATGTTGTTTCAAAGACATACGGTTTTACAGTTTATTAATAAAATATCGAAAATCATAGGTTTGTTTAGTATAATATCGTAATAATTTCATTTGACATCACAAATTCGTGATATGATTTGCAATCAGCAACATTTTTATAAAACATTTCGCTTCATTTGCATGTCGCTACGTGATTTTATCGATCGATGACGTCATTAAGTACAAAAGTTGAACAATCTTTAAAAAATCATAACTTTACAATTACTCATTTTAAATGGAAAATATTCAAATTAGTCTTTTATTTTCGTGTTTACTATCGAATTAAAATATTTAATAAATACCAAAAAAAAACTTTGCATACCGAATTGTTGGAATAAAACGTCCTATGCCTGCAGCCAAACTTGGATTACAAAATACAATAGAATAAAAATAATACTCATTTTGAAATATTTGCACCATTGCAAGTCACCGAAAGTCGTTGCCTAATTGAAATAAAAATGAAAAGGCGACAATGTTACAATAAAAAAGACAGTCTTAAAAAAACTCCTACTCCAACGGAATCTAATGGCGTGAGTAAATATATTTATTCTAACTATGCAGTGCCAATTTTCTATAAAAACTAGCCATGGAGGCCGAAGATGTAGCCAAGAGCATAGATGTACTAATAAAAAACCGTAGATAAGTTATGCAAGCTCATAAGTGGCACTTAAAAAACAGGCTAAATGGCTCATCTGACTTAGTCGCACATTAGCTGCCGTCGCAATCGTTCGCCTGTTTTGGCGTGTTTGTTTATCAAAATAATCGACAATGCCGTCGTGTACGATGAGATTTTGAACAAACTATAGTAGAAAAACTACTAAAATGATGGGATTACTTATTATTCGTAAGTATTATAAATTTACAACGTTTTAATTATAATCTATAATAATTTAGGTGTATCGTGTGTATAGATCTAAATTATTTTTTGTCAAACGGTCGGCACTAGTGTCATATTTCACTTCGGCACAGAGAAAATATGTTTATCTATTTTTAGCGCTTGCTATGGGATGTGCTATCCCGCCTACATTTCAAATGTATTTTTTTGGTGTGTTGTTTGGATATATTTCTAGTGGTGTGCGTACTTCGGCCGCAATCGGTGCCTCTCATAAGCACCGGTTTCCTCGTAAATAACCTATCTAACGTTTTCTAGTACATCTATGAGCCAAGAGCCATTTAGTTTGTGTCGTACTAAGTCTTTAAAAGAGAGATGTGAATATATGCATTGTGTACTTTTTGTTAAAGTAGAACTAAATAATAAAAATAAAAATAAATAAATAAAAATGTTTATTTGATCAGGCATATATACAGTACAGAATTGAACAGGGGTTCCCAAACTAGGCAAGCCTGTATTTTGGGAAACCAGTTGACAGTTTGTATTTACACTGTTAATTGAATTTAATTACACAAAATAGATGAAAATTTAAGTTTAAGGGGAAGGAAAAATATTTACATGGAGGGTTATCGGGTTAGTTATGTAGGAAAACAAATTAATATATATATATATTAAAAATTATAATAATAATAATAAGAAGAAGAATATGTTATACCAATAAGTTATTATATGCAGGAATGTAGAATACTTTCTGTGTCATCGTAATTTGCGTCGAGCAGCCACCTAGACAGGTTTAATTTAACTTGGTAGGTGGGGTCGTTTTTGTTAATAATACCTTTATGTGCCATTTTATTGTAAATTGTTATAAAAGCCGACAAGCCGTTTTGTCTAGCAAAAGTAGTCTTTACCGCGGGACCACTATCTGGTAGACCCGGGAAGACCTAAGGAGGTTCAGTTCAGTAGAGGACGGAAGAGAATTATGCATTGAGACGCAAACCTGCTGAATATACAACTGCCTCACTCTGAGGACTGATGCCTCTTTATATAGAAGGTCCGTGGGGTAACTAAAGGGTTTTTTCAGCATGACTTTAAGTAGAGCGCGCTGGGATCTTTCTAGTCCTATCATAAATGTTTTTGCTGCCCCTCCCCATATTTCAATGCAATATGTGAGAAGGGATTGGCACAAAGCGAAATACACTGTCCGCAGGACCTTAAAATCTGCAGCGCCTCTGAGAAGTGACATGACCCCTATAAGTCTACGAACTCTCTTCGACAGGTTGAGTACATGCATTTCGTAACTAAGTCGCTCGTCGAGTATCAGACCCAGGTACTTGGCGTGGGGAGACCTTTTTATAACATTGCAGTTGCACAATCGGGGAGCTTCAGGAATCGCACCACACTTGTGCATTTTTAAGATATCAAGAGACGGGGGTTTTGAACTTCAACATCTGGTACCAAAATGTGGTTGGAAAGCTTCTTGTACGTTATTCAAGCTTCATTTTTGCTCCAGCCACAGCACCCGTTAATAAATTATTATCCTTTGTTCAAACTTACACCAAAATTTGTCTTGACAACGACATTTGTCTTACTTGTTGGCTGATTTACAGTCTTATCAGCAGCTGAGAATTTTTATTCGTACAAATCCAGTTATTTTTTTCAAAAAATGAAAAAAAAGGTATGACTAATATAGGAAAACAAATCACTACTTAGCCAATATTGGTGTTTGGTTTTACACATTTACATACTATAGTTACATATTCTATATACACGTACATATACTCACGCCATTTATTATTTTAATATTTTCCATTGGGGTAGGTATAGGCAGAGACTATTGATAGATTAATAGAATTACTATCGGGGGATACCTTGAAAATACTGCTCTGTGTAAAAAGTATCGGGAATATGTCAATAAAAAGACTCGCGTAAAAGTGGTCGTTCAATTTTTTTTACTGCATGTTGGTAGCACTGTACTGACTTAGCGCGCAAAATTTGAGCGGGATCTGTCATTTAATTTGTTTTAAACTACATTTTTTGTTGGTCATAGTTTTGAGTCCTCGGCGATTTTTACAATGGAAAATATTGTTGAACAAAGAGTGTGCCTTAAATTTTGTGTTTCGAATGATATTTCATGTGGTGAATCACTTAAAATGTTCGAAATACCTACGGCAAATCGTGTATATCGAGGTATATAAGGGCTTATGAATGGTATAAGGCTTTTAAAGAAGGCCGAGAAGTAGTAGTAGACTTCTCGTTCTGGTAGACCTTCAACCGCTACGACCAAAGAAAACATCGACAGAATCAAGAAGCTAGTGCTCGAAAATCGACGTATGAGTCTGAGAGAGTTGGCTTGTGAGGTGAACATATCTTTTAAGTCCGTCCACAACATTCTCATTGACATTGTAGGCATGAAACGCGTCGCCGCTCGACTAGTTCCAAAAGAGCTCAATTTTGTTCAAAAAGTGCAGCGAAAGCATGTCGCTGAAGACATGGTTTCCTGAGCTTCTACGGATCCGACCTTTATGAAACGTATAATAACTGGCGACGAGACATGGGTTTATGAGTACGACATGCAAACAAGCCAACAGTCTTCAGAATGGCGTCTCGAAAACGAGCCAAAACCCAAAAAACCGCGGCAAAGTCGCTCCAAAATCAAGGTGATGCTGACAGTTTTTTTTGACTACCGTGGTGTGGTTCACTCCGAATTCCTTCCAGAGGGAGAAACAGTGAATAAAGAACATTATTTAGGCGTCATGAAGCGTTTGCGTGAGAGTATCCGCCGAAAACGTCCAGATTTGTGGCAACACACTCATGGATGCTGCACCATGATAATGCACCATCACACACAGCCATTATAGTGAAAGAGTTTTTAGCGAAAAATTCAACAAAAGTTCTCGACCAAGCACCGTATTCACCTGATATGGCTCCGTCTGACTTTTTTTATTTCCCAAGTTAAAATTACCACTTCGAGGAAAACGTTTTGAGTCGATAGAAGCCATAAAAGAAAATTCGCTGAATGAGCTAAAGGCCATACCGCAAATAGCCTATGAAAAATGTATGGAAGACTGGGTGAAGCGGTGGAGATGTTGTATTGCAAGCGATGGGGCCTACTTTGAAGGCGATAAAATAAATTTAGATAAATAATTTGTATTTTTTGTTTTATTGACAAATTCCCGATACTTAGTACACAGAATGTATATGCTTGTGATCGTTTATATAAACACAGACATACATCTATATACGGCTATAAATCCCTAGAAAGGGAAGTACAGCTTTCTAATTAACAATTCCTCAACCACTTTTGGGAGTTGAGTGGTGATAGGATTGTAATATGGACGCTGCATAAACGCGTGCGGGCAACTTATTTCTATATATATATATATGTTACGGCTAATAGCCGAAGTGCGGCTGCACCTAGGTTTAGCCAGCTAGTCACATTTAGCCAGGGTTGGTTAGCTTAGGTTAGGTTAGGTTAGGCTATGTATAAAACGAGCGAGCGAAGCGCAGCGGAGCGAGCACTCTTAAATGCATAATCTGTATTTTAAATATATGGAAAATGTTTTATAGAAATAGTATTATTGTTATTTAATATTTTCAACTAACATAAGGCTGCACCTAGTTTTAGCCGGCTAAACCTAGGTGCAGCCGCACTTCGGCTACTAGCCGTAACATATATATATATATATATATATATATATATATATATATATATATATATATATGTATGTATATATGTTCACGCTGAACTACCGGCGGAGCTCGCCTTCGCCCGCTACTCAAGGTAGTGTTGACCATCTTTAACGTATCTTTAGAAAATTTTCTCGTTAGGGTAGACCTTCAATTTGGCAAAGATAGCACAGTCGTCGTAATTGAAAAAAAACATCCGTAGTAAGGCAGGATATTGTTGAAGCGCTTCCTGTTATGGTAGGAGAATAAATGAAATGTTAAATTCTTTAATTTATATGATTCATATGATGTTTGTCTATGTATGCAAAGCAAGGAAATTCATTCGAACAAGATCATGTGAGAGAAGCCGAGGGTATGGATTAAGTCGCTTTATAATGTTTCATACGATGACGATGGAATGAGTGAGTGCTAGTCCAAGCACATTAATAAGACACTACATAGTTTACAGTATTGTTGTTTTATTTTATGCGTTATGTAATGTACCTTCCTACGTCAATGCATTAATTAATTAATAATGAACTGACGCATTTGGAAAGTTCCATCATTTTTGTAATACAATTAATTGTCAATCAATTAATGAGATTTTATGCCATTAGTCTTGTATAAATTGCCATACATTTTGATACACAATACAGTACAGCGTACACAGTTCTCAGTTCGTAGTTATCAGTTACCTATTCTTAATCAATCTACAGTTACTTCCTAGAGTATAATATTGTGTTAATATTTAAATTTTAAATAATCTTAATAATATATCTTGTTGTGTGCATCTCCGTAGTTTCTGTTCCAATCCACTGCCCATTACATTATTTTTGGCGCAGTCGGTAGGATACGTTCAAGGAGGCAAATAAAAAAGCCTAACGTATTCATCAGTGTGTGTGTGTGTGGAGAAGAACCCGAATTCTATTTCGGACACCATCACTTTGGGCGTGGAAAATACAGGAGCTGCAAAAGGAAACCAAGGAGAGTCAAATACACAAGGTACTAAAATGGCTTCAATTTCACTCGATATGGCCGAGCGTATGCTGATCAAATTTGACGGTTCGCGCCATAAGTTGTTTGAATTTATTGATAATTGTGATAAAGCTTTAAATCTTGTCAACGATTCACAAAAGAAGATATTATTTACTATAATTGAGACTAAAATCACGGAAAAAGCTCGAGCTATGGTTCGTAATCGTGACTTCGATAATTGGGAAGAGTTGAAGTCACATCTGCTGGATGCCTTCTCTGAAAAGAGAACCATCGGGCAATGGCAGTTGGAGTTAAACTCGTGTAGGATGCAGCCCAAGGAGTCGGTTATGAGTTTTGCCAATAGGATAGAGTCGTGTTATATAAAAATTATTAATTGTTTCGATTCTAAAATGGATAAAATAAGCCGTGAAGCATGTGTCAGTCTCATCAAAGCAGAAGCTCTGAGTGTGTTTTTGAACGGTCTCAATAGGGATTTACATATATTAGTCAAGTCACAAAAACCAGAATCATTGGAAGTAGCGATTGCTATAGCCCTCAATGAGGAGCAGCAATTGAAAAGTAGCATTGAGATGAATAGGTTAAATAGGTCCAATATTCCAACTATATATAGAACTGAGAACTCTAATATATTTTGTAGATACTGTAAGAAAAATAATCATACTATAGAAAATTGTTTTAAATTAAAAAATCGTAACAATACTTCTAATTCTAATAATTATAATAAGCAGCAAAGTAACTTTCAAAATAAAAATTATCATAACGTAAATAAACAAAATTATGGGAATGCTAGGTTTAAAAATAATTCTAATAATAATTCAAAACCTAGCTCATCTAATTTTCAATCATCGAGTAATCATTTAAACGCTTCAGGTCATCAACAGTAAGCGGCGATGTTGAGAATGACCTTATAGATCATAGCCGTATACATGTAATTAACACTACTTCTGTTACCAGTTACGTAACAATTCATTTTAACGAAACAAAATTCCCGGTTAGTTTATTAGTAGATACTGGTGCGAATGTTAGTTTAATAAAAAAAAACTGTTTAAATAAGTACGCGACTATTTATGATGATAATCTTATTTTCCTTAGAGGTATAGATAAAGTAAGTAATTTGAACTCTACTATTGGATATACACATTTTTCTTTTTTCTTAAATGCTTGCGAATATGAAACTTTATTTCATGTTATAAATGATGATTTTCCTATTGATTTCGACGGTATTTTAGGTAATGATATTTTAAAAAAATTTAATGCCTTTATAGATTTCGAAAATAATATATTAACTTTCAGTAATGATGGTAAACTAGTAATAAATCATATTGAGGTACCAAATAACAATCTTCAATCGAGTATATGTCCTTCAACGGAACTCGAGAAGGAGTGTTTGGTCACTTCTAAAAACAATAGGCAATCCGCGCCAGTGGAACCTATTTGTCATTCTAATAATATTCCCTACGAGGATTCTAATAAAATTCCCTTCGAGGATTCTAGTAACATTCCCATAGAGGATTCTAATAATATTCCCTACGAGGATTCTAATAATATTCCCTACGAGGATTCTAATAAAATTCCCTTCGAGGATTCTAGTAATATTCCCATAGAGGATTCTAATAATATTCCCATCGAGGATTCATTGAAAATTCCCATTGAGGATTCGTTTAAAATTCCCACAGAGGATTCTTATAAAATGTATACTAATAATGTTATAAAAAATAATTGTTTATGCTTTAGCGAATTGTTTTTATCGAATAATGACAATTTGAACAATGAAAAATGTTATGATATAATGAATATTAAAACATATTCTAATAAAGTTTTTATAAATAAAATATCAATTAAACCAAGATGTGAACAAATAGTTCAATTAGATATTATAAATTTTCATTCAAAGGATGGATTGATTAATAAAACAGAAATAGCGAATGGTGTTTTCATCGCTGACTGTTTGGTAAAAGTAACCAATAATAAAATAATAACTTCAATATTAAATAATAATGATAAAGAAATTGAACTTTCTAATATTGCAATAGATATTCAGTCTTTGACAAATACATTTTCAGACTATGATTCTAGTAAATTGAGAAATGTTCATAATATTAAACAAAATAATAGTTCAAATCGAATAAATATTATTAAATCAAAACTTAGAACTTCTCATCTTAATAAGGAAGAAAAGGAGTCTTTAGAAAAAATATGTACAGATTATAATCATATTTTCTATTTAGAAGGTGATCAGTTAACTTATACTAATGCTATGTTCCATAATATTCCTATTAAACAGGATACTTCTCCAATTAATGTCAAGACTTATAGGTATCCCCATGTTTTTAAGAAAGAGGTAGATAGGCAAATTGATAAAATGATTGAACAAGGTATTATTGAACCTTCTACATCCCCTTGGAATTCACCCGTTTGGGTTGTACCTAAAAAGTTAGATGCTTCAGGCGAGAAAAAATGGCGTTTGGTAATAGACTACCGCAAATTAAATGATGTCACTATAGGAGATAGTTTTCCACTACCTAATATTTCAGATAGTTTAGATCAACTTGCACATTCTAAATATTTCACAACGTTAGATCTCACTTCAGGGTTTCATCAAATAAAAATGGACCCTTCTGATGCTGATAAAACTGCATTTTCAGTACCTTCTGGTCATTATCAATATACACGAATGCCCTTTGGACTTAAGAATGCACCTGCAACTTTCCAAAGATTGATGAACTCAGTTTTAGCTGGAATTCAAAATTATAGATGTTTCGTGTATTTGGACGATATTGTGGTTCATGCAGACTCTTTATCAGAGCATAATAAGCGTCTTATAGAAGTTTTTGAAAGACTTAATCAGTATAATTTAAAAATTCAACCTGATAAATGCGAATTTATGCATAAACAAGTAATGTACTTAGGACATCTTATTACCAAAGACGGAATTAAACCCGATCCAAAAAAAATAGAAGTTTTAAATACTTATCCAGTACCAAAGAATCAAAAAGATATAAAAGCTTTTCTTGGATTTGCTGGTTACTATAGAAGATTTATTAAAGATTTTGCAAAATTGTCTCGTCCTATAACAATGTTATTAAAAAAAGATGTAGAATTTAATTGGACTAGTAATCAACAAGAGTCTTTTGAGAAACTCATTATTGCACTTAAAAGTGATCCTATACTTCAATATCCTAAGTTCGATCAGGAATTCATATTAACAACAGATGCTAGTGCTTATGCTATAGGTTCAGTTTTATCTCAAGGTTTACCACCTAACGATTTACCTGTTGCATACGCGAGTAGAACATTAAATCATGCTGAATCGAATTATTCAACTACAGAGCGAGAATTATTAGCTATTGTTTGGAGTATAAAACATTTTAAACCCTTTTTGTATGGGAAAAGATTTAAAGTTTATAGTGATCATAGACCATTACAATGGTTACGTAATGTAAAAGATCCTAGTTCACGTTTATTAAGATGGAGACTCTTACTAGAAGATTATGATTTTGAAATAATTTATAAAGAAGGTCGACTTAATCATAATGCTGATGCTTTAAGTAGAATACAAGTAGTTAGAAATATGAATACAATTACATCTTACCAAGATTTTCTTAACGACTTTCAGAATAAAATAATAATTAATAATAATTTGGAAGAATCAAGTGGCTCAATAAGCGAAAAAATAGATTCTCATATTTGTATTCCTATATCATGTGACTTAGAATGTTTTGAAAACTATCAAAAGGAAATTAAAGATAAATTAAATCATTTTTCAGAATTTAAACCAATAGATTTAGATGTCGGAAATTTAATAGTAAAACAACATAATAATAATTTCGTATATTATATTTGTACTAAACAATATTATTGGAATCAGTCCAACTATGAAGATTTCTTTAATTTAATGATAAAAGTGCGGGAGCACTTACTTGTTAATAAAAGGGAGGAAACATTAAAAATACCACTTCTAGGTGACCATTACGATAAACTCAGTTGGCCTAAACTTAGAAGCATACTTAGATTTGTCTTTAAGAATACTAAAATAAAAATAGTAGTACTGCATAATGAAAAAATTAAACCAAAAGAAGATGACATACAAAAAAATATTAGAAGAATGTCATTCAAACCCTATCAGTGGACATTCAGGTTTTCATAAAACTTACAATAGAATCAAAAGCAAATATAAATGGGATAGTATGAAATTAGATATCAAAAAGTTTATAAAGAATTGTGAATCTTGTCAAAGAAATAAGTTAGTCAGAAAGAAGAATAAACTTCCTATGTCACTAACAACGACATCATCCTCACCATTTGAAAGAGTTGCGTTAGATATAGTAGGTCCTTTACCTATAACTGAAAACGGTAATAAATTTATTTTAACCCTACAAGATGATTTAACTAAGTTTTCTCAAGCTTACCCTATTCCTAATTCAATTTTGACCGATCAAGGTTCTGATTTTACTTCAAAATTAATGAAAGAAGTTTCAAAATTGTTTCATATTAAACAAATTAATTGTTCAGCTTATCATCCACAGACGAATGGAGCGTTAGAAAGATCGCATTTAACTTTAGCAGATTATTTAAAGCATTATATTAATAGTAAACAAACAGATTGGGATTTATGGATTGATTGAACAAATTAAAAGCTCTGAAGGTCTGGCTCTTCTTTAAGTATACCTGTTGAAACCTTTAACAAAAATAATACTGGCTTAATGTATTAAAATTCACAGTCTACTACCAAAATGTGAGAGGTTTAAGGACTAAAACCAAGGATATATATTTAAACATTTTAAACGAAAATTATGATGTTATTGTTTTAACGGAAACCTGGTTGAATGCCAGTATACACAACTCAGAGTTCATTGACTCTCGATACCAAGTCTACCGCAGAGATCGCTGCAAATTGAAGTCTACTGGTGCTGGAATGGATGGAGGAGGGGTGGTTGTTGCAGTTAAAAATGAATACAACTCAATGCGCCTCTCTCATTATGAAGATTGTAATGAGGTTATATGGATCTCTATAGAAATTACTTTGAATGGAACGAGGAACAGAGTGGGGGTATGCTGCGTGTACATGCCACCTCCCGTGAGGCTAGCTGAGTTGAAGTCTTTTCTGGGTAATACAACCGATGTATTGTATGGTTTTGATAGTGTGCTCTTGTTAGGCGACTTTAATCTCGGGTCTATTTCATGGACGGCTGACCCAGAACAGGTTGGGCTCTTGGCCAATAACTTTCAAAACGGTCTTGGTTTTGCCTTAGTTGATTTTCTAGCACTTTCTAGTTTGCATCAGCTTAACAGTATTACCAATTCGAACGGCAAGGTGTTAGATTTAGTTATCACTAACATGAGCTGTGTCGTTACTCGTTCCCCTAACTATTTAAGCAAAGTTGACTCACACCACCCTCCCTTAAATATAGAATTTATAAATATTAATACCCAATCATTATCAACAAATACGCGTACAAGTTATAATTTCTACAAAGCCGACTATGTAGCTGTTAATAACGAACTCAGTTTAATTGATTGGTCTACTGAATTCGCTAGTATTAAGAATATAAATGAGATGGTTTCAAAATTTTACGAAATAATTAATGCTACAATACTTAAACTGATTCCGAAAAAACAATATAAAACGTGCAATCATCCACCATGGTTCACCAAAAAACTTATTAACCTCTTAAAAGAAAAGGAAAAACTAAGGAGTAAGGCAAGACGGTTTCGTAATCCTAGGGATAAGTTCGAGTTTGAACTCTTAAGGGCCAGGTGTCATAAATTGATGAATACTTGCTATTCTGAATACCTATGTAGGACGGAAACTAATCTTAGAAAAAATCCAAAACTATTCTGGAGTTACGTTAAAATGAAAAAAGCAAGTTCCACCATACCACTAACCATGAGAAGGGCTGACGATACGGCTGATAACGGGCAGGATATTGCTAATTTATTTGCCTCCCACTTTCATTCCACATGCTCAGATATCATTTATAATACGGATTCCGACGCTGGGCTTTCGCAGCGGCTAGTTGGTCCCCTCAACGATCGCATCGCGAAAAATATACCTTCCTCAACTTTAAGTATAATACAACTCCAAGAAGGCAAAGTCATGAAGGAATTAAAATCTCTCGATATCTCAAAAGGACCTGGACCCGATGACATTCCGCCAATCTTTATAAAACGCTGTGCTAAAGCACTTTCATATCCTCTAACTTGTATTTATAATAAGTCATTAGAAACGGGGTTTTTTCCTGATTTATGGAAGTTGTCCCGCGTAGTTCCAGTACATAAAAAAGGTGAATTAAATGACGTCACTAATTACCGCCCCATATCGTTACTGTCAGCCGTTTCGAAGGTCTTTGAGTCATTGTTGTGCCCAATACTAGTCAATCATACAAAAGGATATATCAATGCTTCGCAACACGGGTTTCAGGCAAATAAAGGTGTTATCTCTAATTTAGCAAGCTACATTACTGACATCATACACATTGTGGACAAGAGTTCGCAGGTTGATTCAGTATACACGGATTTTTCTAACGCGTTTAATAAAATATGTCATGACCTACTTCCTTATAAATTGAGAGCGCAATTCAACATAACCGGGCAGTTCTTAAACTGGCTTGAATCGTACCTTTGTAACCGGACAAATTGTGTGGCAGTAAAGAATTATGAATCGTTGAGTTATCTTTCACCCTCGGGAATAGCTCAAGGATCACATATTGGCCCAATCTTATTTTATTTATTTATTAACGACATAACAAATTGCTTCTTATATAGTAACTATTCAATTTACGCAGATGACATTAAAATTTATAAAGAGATTATTACAGAAAATGACATTAAATTATTGCAATCCGATTTAGACAGATTATCAAAATGGTGTCTGGACAATAAGATGACATTAAATATCCCAAAATGCCATTTTATTAGATTCACCAAAAAGAAAAACGTTATTCAAAGTTCATACAATATTAACGGTGAACCATTAGAACGGGTAACTAAAATAAGAGATCTAGGTATCATATTGGACGACAAATTATCATTTATTCCCCATTATGAAAATATGATTGGAAAAGCTTGTAGAGTAGTGGGCTTTATTAAAAGGATTGCCAAAGATTTCAAAAAAATCTCCACCAAGATTTATTTATTCAACACTCTAGTACGTAGCATCCTGGAATTCGGTAGTGTTATCTGGAACCCCCTTTACTTGTCTCATGGTGAAAGGATCGAGGACATACAACGTTCATTTACTCGATACTTGGCATATCATTCCCCAGAGATTAGTCATAGATAAAAGATATTGAAAAATTAACTGCTAATTATGAAAATGAAAATTCATTTATGTATAGACTTACTGGAAACAATATTTATAGTCACATTTTCACTATAATTTCAGTTTTATGTCTTTATGCTTTGTATAAATTTTTCAGACATTTATACCTATTGTATAAATATGGTAGCGATTATCTTAATAAATATAACGAACAGGGTTGTTGTTCGAAAATAACAAATTGTATCACCTTAAATTTATGTGACAAAAGAAAAAATGTTAATAGAATTCGCCCCTCAGCACCAATATACGAAGAGATTGAATTGAATAATGTAAATAACGAATCTGATATACCATTAAGAAGAAGTATTCGAATTTCTAAATTAAAAACTTAGTTTTAAAATTTTCTAAATTAAAAACTTAATTTTAAAATTGATTTACTTATTATGTTTTATTTAATTTAAGTTTTGGTTATGGTTTTTTATCCTTAAATAAAGAATATGTTACGAATAAATGTTAAATGAAATGTTTCATGTAATACTGTAAATTGAGTCTTATTTTTTTGTAATGTTCTTAATTATGTTTTATATTGATGTTGTACTTTATTTTTGTAAAATAATTTTCTCTGTCAATAAAATTATTTTTCTCTTAGGGGGGAGGTGTAATGTACCTTCCTACGTCAATGCATTAATTAATTAATAATGAACTGACGCATTTGGAAAGTTCCATCATTTTTGTAATACAATTAATTGTCAATCAATTAATGAGATTTTATGCCATTAGTCTTGTATAAATTGCCATACATTTTGATACACAATACAGTACAGCGTACACAGTTCACAGTTCTCAGTTCGTAGTTATCAGTTACCTATTCTTAATCAATCTACAGTTACTTCCTAGAGTATAATATTGTGTTAATATTTAAATTTTAAATAATCTTAATAATATATCTTGTTGTGTGCATCTCCGTAGTTTCTGTTCCAATCCACTGCCCATTACAGTTAGAATAGGTTTGAAGGACTAAAAGTTACTGTTTATGATCTGGTTACGGTTGGAAGATCAACAAAGGACCAAAGATGTTTAAACTAGTTCTCCGTATTTTAAGCCCACGAGGAGCAAATAATCTCTTTTATGCATAACAGAAGGTAGTAGAGTAGAAGTAGTTTTTCAGTGTTATATTTTTTTTTATCTGAAAACTTTCTCAAAAAACCTTACGGCAATAATTTCTCAATCTTGTAACAGCGAATTAATATAAAACAGCGTTACAGTAACTCTTCTTTATATTACGCCAACCTCTGGCAATAAATGAACAATTAGAACCAGACTACATGTTATCAGAATTACCAATGCATGATTAAATCCTCGTTTTATTTATTCAATTGAGAGCCCATGTAATAGTACCCAGCTTCCAGGAAGGTAAACATCGAGGAGGTCGCGCAACTAAACAAATGTTTGACATGGATCTTGTTCCGTTCGGTAATTGTTTGCTCAGCGTCTCACGGGTCACCTTTTAACGTAAGGTATCGTAAGAGGCGACTAAGGATATAAGGCTTTTTTAAGTGGTTTTCAGGCGATGCGGTAGGAGACCCATAACCAACGATACTTTACTTCTACCATCTTCTCCTCTATCAACCTTCAAATGTGTCTGAGAAGTTTATAGCTCTCAAGCTCTGGCTACCCCTTTATTATATATATAGATTTATAGCCGTGAGTATATTGTATTTGTATGTAACAATTAGAACCAGGCTAAATCCATCAAAATGAAAATGCTATTAAAATTCTAATACAAGTACAAATCTATTTTATATCTGTTAAATTGAGATCCTATGTAATAATAATAATACACACAGCTTCCACACTTACCACCACAAAGCGGAAGGTAAACAACAGAGGAGGCGACACAAGAAATCGCGCAACTAAACAAATGTTTGACATGAATCTTGTTCCGTTCGGTAATTGTTTGCTCAGCGTCTCCCGGGACGTTCTGGTAGGAAACGTACATTTTATATTACAACTTCACAGTTGGAGAGGGAAACGTAATTATACATTCTTTTTAATTGCAATGTACAGGTGCATTTTCAGCATAAATTAAGTTTATGGAGACCTTTACATACATATTTATATACTCACGGGTATAAATCCCAGAAAAGGGTAACCAGAGCCTCGAAATAAAAATTTCTCACCTACTTTTGGCAGGTAAAGGGAAAGGATTATAAATATAGGTTGTTGGTGATGGGTCTCCAACCGCATCGCCCAACAATTACTGAATAAGCCGCAAAACCCTCAGTCTCCTCTTACGACACCTGAAGGAAGAAATGGGTTATTACTATTCGAAGCCGACACCACACAGCTACATTTAGTGAATGAAATCACGATAAAATACATCTCACTAGTAAATTAAGTCCTGTGATTCTGTAAACCCTACTTAAGAAGTATAACATAACATAACATAAACGTTCACGCCGAATATCCCCGAAGGGGTTCGCAGAGGTACTAATACTTCTGAACATCACGTGACTTTGTCACCTGGTGTTTAGAGTACCCACGTTTTGCATGGACAGTGTAATCACGTGATAGGGGGCAGGCCTATCGCCGTTTTGTACGAATACACTGTCACATGACTAAGTACAACTCAGCCATGTGGGTTTCCTCACGATGTTTTCCCTCACCGTTAACAACCATGATAAATTAACCACACATATGTCTTTAGAAAAGACAAATTGGTGTAGGCCCGACCCAGTATTTGAACACTAGTCGTTTGCACGATAACCGAGTGTTCTACCCACTGGGCTATCACGGTTTATTAAGTTTATGGATATAATATATTAAAAATGAAATAGCAATCTTCAGATAGGTTTCTTTCAGTGTTACTCACCGCTAAAATTTTTATATTAGCATTGAACATTTCCTGCTATTTGATTCAAACTACCTTTTTTAGCCACATGGAATATGGATCATTCTCTGTGATTTTAAATCATTATGTTATATTCTGAACACAATATACCCCAACCCAACTAATTGGTTAATAAAAAAATATGGTTAAAAATCGGATATAGTTTTTTTATTATTACTTACAACTTTACAAAATTGACGACTTTTAACCTTTGTTGTATATGGCCTAGCGTTTAGGGTGTCCACGTTTTGCTTGGACAGTGTACTCTCGTGATAGGGGCAAGCCTATCGCTGTTTTTTTTATCAAACAAAACATTTCTTTAATACGTATTTTTTATTCATTAAATACATTATTTGAGAGGCCCTAATCCCTCACTACAAAGCTGTGAGTATATTATTGAGTTTAATAAAACTAATTGAAGGTACCATTTACTGATAACTTCTGAAACCATTTGATATTGTAAAAGATGTGTGTTGATGAGTTTCTGACGAGTTCTCACAACAATACACACACATTAAAGTTATTAGTAACATTAAAAAAACAGAGAATTATTATTTTATTTTGCTATCAGATTATCTGCTTTGTAAACATTAAATGTCACTTTAACTTCAGTCAACTATAAAAAACTGGAAACTGTCATATTAAAAACTAGTTTTTTCCCGCGACTACGTCCGCGTGGACTACATTTTTTGCATTGCCTCATATCAGTCACATCCAAATACCAAAACACTATCTTAAGTTCTGTTTTTTTTTATATTTAAATTCCAGTGGGCGTTGTAATTGATATAAAGAACATTGAGGCTTTTTAAGTGATTATTGGGCGATGCAGTTGGAGACCCATTTGACTACCTTTTCCCCACTCAACTGCCAAAAGTGGATAAAGAATTACTATCTCTGAAGCTGTGGCTACCCTTTTTTGGGGTTTATAGTCTTTAGTATATTTATTTATTTATTTATTATTATTATTCATTACAATATACATTGTGTCGAATTTATAAATAGGCATAACAAAATACTTAAAATTAATAATAAATTACAAAAAGAATATACAGTTATTTTACAAATTTAAACATTAATAAAAATCATAGCTAAGTCAAAATTATTTTATGAATTAAATACATGTCAAAATATTAATAATTATCATGTCAAAAAAAATTAAGTAAAAATATTAAATGTCACAATAAAGTAGAAAAGTCACGACGATATCTTAAAAAAACATTAAAATTGATTACTACAATCGTTAGTCAGCAAAAATTTCGTCTGCCGAATAGCAGCATTTTTTTAAAAGGAACGCTTTTAGTTCGACTTTAAACATTTTTTTAACTGTGATAGCTTTCATGTCTACCGGCAATTTATTAAACAGTTTTACTGCCTGGTGACTGGCAACATGGGTTGCAACTTCCAGTCTTGGAGTACATAAATCGACTTTTAAGTCCTTTCGTCTTGATTGGAGACGTTTATGGCTCTCCTCCTCTGATTCTATTTTGCTCAGGTTTTTAAATAAATCAGTTAGTAAAACTAAAACATACAGACTGGGAACAGTAAGTATTTTGAGCATTTTAAAGTAATAATAATAATAATAATAATAATAATAATTTATTTCTCCAAAATACCTAATACATTTTATAGCTAAAATTTACAACAAAAGCAAAGTTCCAGGTTAGGCATATTTAAGTAGGGTCATTGACGCCATAATAGGTCGAGCCTGTGCTATGGACGCCAATTTCCAAAGGAAAATTTATAACATTTACTGGAACAAATTAAAATCAAAATCAACAAGTTGTTACTCAGGAAACAAAAACAAATATAAGACTAATGGAAAAAAAATAATAAAAAAATGAAAAATTATACAATGAAAATATGTGAAAGAAAATCTCTCCTTTGACACATGCGTTGTGTGATTGTGTGTGTGTGTGTGTGTGTGTGTGTGTGTGTGTGTGTATGTGTTTAATGTGTGTGTGTTTAAGTGTGTGGGTGAGAATGTGCGTGTGTGGATGTTGGTGAATGAGTGTGGTTGTGTAATACATAAGAAGAATTAAAACACTACGTTATATATTTTAGGAAAAGTTCTGTTGAGTCATAATCAAGCGTATTTAGCCATTCAGTCACTTTTTTCTTAAGAGTGTAGGTGCAGAGGTCTAATATGGGGATTATTTGATTACATTTGTTATACAAAAATGGGCCTAAGAAACAGAAAAAGTGGTTTGTAAATTGTGTTTTAAGCCGGGCTGGCGGGGCAATAAGTGGGTTCCTGGTAGGCCGAGATGAAAGGGAGCTCTTGTGTGTTGTAAAAGAATGCTGTCGCAGTAATGTATGCAGAATAAAAAGCTGGCGTACAGTTAGTAACTTGCATTCCGTGTAAAGCTGTTTAGTTGGAAATAGCCGGGGTTTGTGGAGCATAACTTTGATAACTGCTCTTTGTGCACGTTCGACGGGCAGTATAAAAGTTTTAGCTGCGCCCCCCCAAGTAGAAATGCAGTATATTAGTAGTGACTGACAAAGCGCCAAATATACACTTAATAATAGTCTTTTGTCTGAGACGCGGCGAAGCTTGCTGAAAATATAAACTAGTTTTCTGAGTCTAGTTGCAAGATTAGCTAAGTGATCGGAGAAAGAAAGTTTATAGTCAATTTTAATTCCTAAGTACTTAACTATCTTGACGTTTTCTATAGTAGGACAGGAGCAGGATTTGGGGAATTCGGTATGTGGACAATTAGTGTGGAGTGAAAAGGTGTTAGCTGGGGGTTGGGTTTTGTTTGTTATCGAAAAAGTAATGTACTGGGTTTTGGACGGGTTTAGGCAAAGTTGGTTATCTGCCAACCAAGCTGACACTATATTAAAACCACGCTGAGCGTGAGCATACGCACTGTGCCATGTGTCAGCTGAGAATGTAAGAACAGTGTCGTCTGCAAAAGAAGTTATTTTGCCGTTTACCACATCGAGGCTGCATAAATCATTTATGTACAGAAGAAACAGAATTGGTCCCAAAATGCTGCCCTGAGGCACACCATAACTTATGGGTTGTTCAGAGCTGGTTTCACTGTCTATAACAACATACTGGGAACGGTTAGATAGATAGCTCCTGAAGAGGGCGAGCTGCACACCGCGAATACCCAAAGCTTCCATCTTCGTTAGGAGTTTTGGAATCGATGTAGTGTCAAACGCCTTTGCTAAGTCCAAAAATATTGCCAGTATTTTCTTTCTTCTATCCAAACCCATAACAATATCATCGGTAAGTTTGTGGACTGCATCTGCTGTGCACCGCCCGCGTCGGAATCCAAATTGGTTTTTGGATAGAATATTTTTCTCTTCAAGAAAGCTGGTCAGACGGGAGTTTATAAGGCGTTCAAATATTTTTGACAGCGCAGGCAGGACGGAGATGGGGCGGTAATTGTTGACATTACATCGATCACCCGACTTAAAGATGGGGTGGACTACAGCCTTCTTCAGGTAGTGTGCTCCCTGCAAGACTATCAAGGAGGAATATTCACTATTATTCTTATAGCCCGTTTTTGGCATATAAGAGCCTTCTTTATATTATAAGAATAACTATTACCCCAAAATTTCACACTATATATAATCCTAGATTCTACCAAACTATAATATACACTGGTTAATTGATGTGAAATGATTGATGATTGCTGTGTAGTGTCGGCTTAGAATAGCACTACCCCATCTCTTCCCGCGGGTGTCGTAGAAGTCGACTAAGGGACTAGGGCTTTTCCATCTTCGCCCTTACACCAATCCAAGGTCTGCCGCGCCGAGGGATGCGTGGCCAGGGGTGAGCCTGGTCGCTAGCGTGCCGCCGTCCCGGAGCTTGGTGCACTCCGGGTACTAAATAACCTTACCTAGTCAAGCGGGGCTCTGGCTAGGTGGACAGTTTACTTCCCTTGCTTCTCGTGGGTCCAATATGTGTTCCAATTCTAATAAACACGGAGGCGGCGATGTAGCTCGCCACTCATCACGCCATGGTTTCTCACGGGGCGAAAAGTGGGCTAAAGAGACCCGCTTTAGTACGATGAATGTATGTGGAGGAATGTTTGAAAAATTAGATGAAGTATGTATGATTATGAATGAAAGAAAACTGGATTTTCTATGTTTAAATGAGACGAAGCGTAAGGGAAAGGAAGTTTCACAACTTGGCAACATCACAGCAATCTGGTCTGGAGTCGCTGACAATGACCGAGCTAGCCAAGGAGTGGGACTTCTGATATCTGAAAGGATGGCTCAGTGTATGAAAGATTACGAATGTGTGAGTCCAAGGCTCCTGTGGATTAAGGTGAAATTGGTACTAGTCCGGATGCGCATAATTTGCGTTTATGATCCGGACATGTCTAAATCCCTATCCGAGAGGGAGGAGTTTTGGAATCTGTTAGACGATGTTGTGAATGGGTGTGATCAGAATGAGAGACTTATAATGTTAGGAGATTTTAATGGCTGGGTTGGTGTGTCACGCAACGGTTGCGAAAGAGTTTTAGGAAAGTTTGGTGATCAAAGAATGAATGAGAATGGTGAGAAATTGATTGAGGTATGTTTGGAGAGGAATCTTTGTGTTACAAACACGTTGTTTAAACACAAAGATATCCATATGTATACAAGACAGAGGGGAAGCGAGAGAAGTATGATTGATTTTGTGATAGTTGATGAAAGGCTGAGAGCAAAGGTTGTTGACACCAGGGTCTATAGGGGCACGAACGTTGGCACAGATCACTTTCTCGTTATATCACGATTAAGGGGTCTGTGTACGCGTTGGCGTCACAGGCCTAAAGTGTCAACAACGGATTTTGCGAGAATAAAAGTGGAAAAACTGCAAGAAGATGAAAATATCAGAGATGAATATGTGAGAAAATTGGATGATAGACTAAGTTGCGTGGAGATGAAGGATGAAATGGAAATAGAAGAAGTATGGGATGTGCTCAAATCGACGATGGTTGAATGTGCGACGGAAGTTTGTGGTGTGTGCAAAAGGTCAAATAGACCACCAACAAGTTGGTGGGATAAAGTTGTGAAAGAGGCGGTTGGAGATAAGAAGAAAGCGTGGTTAGATTTACTAGCGATTAAAGCTAGTAAACGGATGAATGCGAGTGTAACTGACGATGTAGTGCAGAAAAGTGAAGATGAATATAAGAGAGTTAAGAATGAGTCGAAGAAGAAAATAGAAAAGAAAAAGCGGGATTCGCAAGAGTGGTGTGAGAGGAAACTTTCTGATAATTTCCGGAATAACCAAAAGTTATTCTGGAAGTATATCCGGAAGGAAAAGGGAGTTTCCCAAAACACGAGAGTGAGTGTAATAAGAGATGAACAGGGTGAATTGGCGACGGATGAAAGTAGCATGAAACGGGTATGGAAGAATTATTTTGAGGGACTGTTTGAAAAAGAGGATGCATCCATTTCTTCGCCAATCGACAGTAATGTTGATTGGAACGAAGAGATGGGTGATTTCAGTGACAGTGAGATTAGTGTGGAAGAAATAATGAAAGCAATGAAAAGTATGAAAGTAGGGAAGGCGGCAGGGTATGATAGGATTACTATCGAAATGCTGAGGGCTGGTAAAAGGTTGGTGGCTTCTTGGTTGTACTTCCTTTTCCAAAAATGCTGGTCGAGTGGCAAAGTTCCTCGAGACTGGTGCAAGGCGGTGATTGTGCCTCTATATAAAGGAAAGGGGTCACACCAAGAGGCTAAAAACTACCGCGGCATCAGCTTACTCAGCATTGTTGGTAAATTGTATGCTAAGGTACTGATTGAAAGAGTGATGAATGAAACTGATGAGAAAATATGGGATGTGCAAGCGGGATTTAGGAAAGGAATGGGATGTATGGATCAAATCTTCTCTCTAAGGAGCATCACTGAAAAGTTCTTAGCTAAGAACCAAAAGGTGTATTGCTCCTTCATTGATTTAGAGAAGGCGTATGATAGGGTGGTAAGAAAGTGTTTATGGGAGGTGTTATCCAAGTTCAGTTTGGGGAGTCAACTTATACGTGCATTGGTATCACTCTATGAGGATTCTAGTGCATGTGTAAGAGTAAACGGGGAAAACACTGACTGGTTCGGAATCTCTAGGGGTGTCCGACAGGGATGTGTAGCTTCTCCGTGGCTCTTCAATTTGTTCATGGATGGCTGTTTGACAGAGTTGCGTGAAAGTGATTATGGACTAAGGATGGGTGGATTCATCATTAAATGCCTCTTGTATGCTGACGATCAAGTGCTACTTGCATCATCGGCAGAAGAGTTGCAAGAGATGATGAATATTGCATGTGAGTCTTTTGTAAGAAAGGGAATGAGGGTGAATGTGGATAAGACCAAAACGATGGTTTTTGAGAGACAGGAAGATGTGACAGAATGCGTGATTGCGATTGATGGTAAGGATGTGGAACAGGTGAAGGAGTTTGTATATCTGGGAAGTTTGTTTACAAGGGATGGAAAATGTGATGAAGACATTGAAAGAAGAGTGAAAAAGGGTAATGCGGTAAATGGAGCAATGAATAGCCTAATGATCAGTCAATCGGTGTCTGAAAAGGCCCGAATGGCTGTGCATGATGCTGTTCTTGTTCCTACGCTTATGTATGGAAGCGAATGTTGGGTGTGGCAGAAGAAGCATGAGAGCAGAGTGAATGCAGTAGAGATGAGGTCCCGCAGAAAAATTTGTAATGTTAGATTGTGTGACCGAGTGAGAAATAGCGTTATTCGTGAAAAGTGTGGTGTGAAAGATGATATTGTAAGAAAGATAGAAAAAGGAATGTTGAGATGGTTTGGGCACATAGAGAGGATGGATGATAGAAAATTGGTAAAAGGGATCTATAGAGCTAGTGTGGATGGTAATGTTAGTAGAGGACGACCACGGAGAACACACTTGGACCAAATTGAGAGTGTGCTCAAAAAGGCTGGCGTCCGAAGTATGAAGAATAAAAGAGCATGTATGAAAAGATTGATGGATGTAAACGAAGCTAGAGAGGTTTGTCAGGATCGTACGAAGTGGCGATCGATAGTCTCTGCCTACCCCAATGGGAAATTAATGGCGTGAGTATATGTATGTATGTATGTATGTTAATTGATCTCGAGTAAGGACATCTCTCAAACTCCTAATCGCATAACATGCACTGTTAAGATTTGCTTCCAAAGAACTTAATTCAGGCTTCCAATTTAGGTAACAGTCTATCATTACACCTAAAAATTTAATGTCCTTTACAACTGCAATTTTGTTAGTACACATAGTTAGGTCTACATTTTCTGTGTTTTTTGATGTATGTCGAAATAACATTGCATACGATTTCGAGGAATTTATTTTTAAATTGTTGCTACTAAACCACTTGTGAAATAGGTCAAGAGTTTTATTGGTTTTGTCGGTTACATCTCCTATATTTTTTCCATGTACAATGGCATTGGTATCATCCACATATGCAACTATACTTACGTCATTAATTCTATCCGTCATATATTGGAAAATGTCATTAATATAAATAATAAATAATATTGGTCCTAGAATTGATCCCTGGGGAACGCCCCGATTTAATTTCATTAATTTAGATTTATATGTCACTAGCTCATTATTATTATTATTTTTAAGTTCTACATATTGATACCTATTATTCAAATAACTTTTAAAGAGTTCTAATACATTGCCTTTTATGCCGTAAAATTCCAGTTTCAACAGAGCAATCTCATGATCGACTAAGTCAAAAGCGGAAGTCAAATCTATGAATAAACTAATTACGCGTCTTTTTGAATTTAAATTTGTCACTATTTCTTCCACCATCGTAGTAATGGCTTCAGATGTTCCCATACCACAACGATATCCAAACTGCCGCTCGTTCAAAATTTTGTTATCTGTCAGATGTGAAAGAAGGCGAGATTTAATAATTCTTTCAAAGATTTTTGACAGTACTGGTAGTAGAGAAATTGGTCTTTAGTTGTTGGGATCTTTTTTTGATCCTTTTTTAAATATGGGTATAACTTTCGCGATTTTCAACTGCTCCGGAAAAAATCCTTCCTCTACGCATTTGTTGAATAAATTAGATAATGGCAAGGCGAGCAAATCTTTATTATCTTTTAATAATGAAATAGGCAAATCGTCATAGCCAGTAGACTTTTCGGCTTTTATTTTATTGAGAATATCAAAGACTTCTTTGGGACGTATTTCACTAAACAATAATTTATTCTCAACAGGCTCTTTAAAAGATTCTTTTAGTATTTCAAGAGCATTCAATGCTGGTTTTATATTTGAAATTTTGCTATCGGGTTTGAAAGTATTGGCTAACAATTGTGTTACTTTTTTAGGATCATTTATTACCAATCCTTTACTCTCCAATGTAATATTTTCCCTCACCTTATCTGTATTTCTGAGACCATTGACAACCTTCCATACTTCTCTGGTAGTGTTAGAAACAGCCAATCTAATATCCTTCTGAATCGCTTGTTTCTTCAACTGTCTCAGTACTTTTTTATAAATTCTTAAATATTTCAATCTGTAATTTTTCATTGATAATGTTATATTGGGTGCAGCTGAAAACAGGAACCTTTTCATTTGACTAGAGACTTTTACCCCTCTACTAATCCATTTTAATTTATTATGAGTTGATATGTTTATTTTAATTCGCTTAACTTTAAAATTTGTTTCAAAGGTGCTTTTAAATTTATTTAGGAATCCATTTATCCCAAAATCGTCCCATGCTATTTCTTGTATATCTATTCTAAAGTTTTCCCTATTCTTTGTCGTAAAAGATCTACAATGTATGTATAAATAAGACGGTTTAGATCTGTTATATACTTTAACGTCAATTTCGCAAAAAAGACCAGCATGCCCATCAGCCAAGTTATTGTGATCGCATTTATAATTAATTATTGAGCTACTGTTTATATTCGTTATCATATTATCTATACATGAACTCGATTCATTTCTCACAAAAGTAATGCAGTTGAAGAGTGGCCTAAAATTGTAACTTTCACAAACAGATAAGAAAGATTGCTTTTGAGGTTTAGTGTCTAATAGATCTATATTAAAGTCACCAGTTATTATAACGTTCCTATTAAAAAAATGCGCTAAGAGTCCTTCAAACTTTAACAAGAATTTTTCACAATTTTTAGGGTTTGGAGTGCGATACAGGCATAGCAAGTATATGTTACTACTTATGTCTTTGATACCAGAAATTTCAAAACTATCAGATTTATAAAATTTATCACATATTTCAAGTTTTTCATATACACGGTCTTTTAGGACGAATATACCACTACCGCCTCTGCTTTTATTTACTCTAAAATTACAAGCTGCCGTTACATATTCACTAAATTGGAAAACTTTCAAGCCAGACTCATTTAAAAAGTGTTCGCAGAAACATAAATAAATTAGTTTAGTATCTTGTTCATTAAAATAAACTTCTAATTCATATTTTTTACTATTTAGACCACAAACATTCTGATAAAAAATATTAAGTTTATTTTTTAATTTAGTGTTACCACAATCTTTACAGCAGTCGTTACAGCAGTTAATCTGGTTGCTGTCTAAGTTTATATCGACATTCTGAGTAGTTATAAAAAAAAAGTATCTATAATTAGCTTGCTAAAAGTTTTAACCGCCTTGAAAATAGAATTTATACCATTATTATTAATTTTACAATTTTTCATATTATACATAGTGTAATCATAGCGTAAAACACTATTGCAGTCAAAAGTAAACGCATATTCCCCTATATTCACATCATGATATAATAAATTATTGAATAACTCTACTCTTGAATTATATAAACTATTATTTGATCCTAACTTGTATATTGGCAAGCATAAAATTACATTAGTATGTTTAATTAATTTTATTACATTCCTTATGTCAGCAATAACTTCATGATAGTTTTTTGTTTCTTTAAAGTATATAAAGTATATACTCATGAATGATTGATAGCTAATTTCATATATCCCTTTTTGTAGTGTCTTCTTGTCTTAGTCTTGCCTTATATCAGTCAATCGCATCAAGTTTCAAATTTCTAGATACAGAAATGGATAAAATCTGTTAGTTCAAAAAAATATTTTTTAATTGTTCGTAAGAATCATGAAACTTACTTACTTACTTATACTCACGCCCATTATTCCCATTGGGGTAGGCAGAGACTCATGAAACTAACCATTTTGTTCAAAGTTGTTCAAACCGGTGACGTCACGGACACAAACACGACACTGTACGCGCTCGGATATTATTGAAATATTTAAATCTAATGCTAGTTAAAACTAACGGAGTGTTAAGGAAAGTGATACTTATTGGACAATTGGTCACCACAAGTGTTATTTAAGTGAACAGTGTGCACAAAAACATTTAAAGACGAAATTTATAATTTCATTTCGGTTCAAGCATACTTTTATTATTTAAGTACCCACAACTTGTTTTTGTTGTAAAGGTTCAAAGATGACCAAGTGTGCGGCATGTAATGACTCTGTTACGCGAACAGATGGTGCTCAGTGCCCGAAATGTTTGATTGTTTACCACCGAGGATGTGTGAATATGGCTCAGGGTATTACAGTTAAAAAAGATTGGAAGTGCCCAGAATGTACTCGCTTCCTTGCTAGGGATAACAGGCCTGACACACCAGTTAAGGGGACTCAAGAACAGATAAATACCCCTGAGTTTGTGCATGTATCCCCCGGGACACAAAATTCAAATATTGGTACCCATTTTGAAATAATTATGACCGAATTAAAAGGAATAAGAGAGGATATGATACATTTCCGGAGAGAGTTGGCAGAGATGCGGTCATCGATGTCAAAATATGATGAAAAAATGGAACGTCTCGACCAACGAATAGACGCGGTGGAAAAGTCAGTTGCCGAGAGTTCTGTTAGCGAGGCTACCAGAACACTCGAGAAAGCT